>DWDU01000202.1:0-21595 GCA_018245575.1 Jemadia suekentonmiller | reverse complement strand
TTACATCATGCCTGTAATCCCTGAAGAGGTAAGCAGAGAAGTGTGGTACACTCCCACGTTTCACCAACTTACGACCTATTCTATAGTGAATAGAATACATAGAATAGATGATAAGTCTATTGCCATACACCGGGCATATATCCAGAGTCTGAACCGCTACTAGAACATTGAAATTAGAAAAATCCTGTGGTGTATATAAATAAATTATCCCTGTAACACCCAGTCTATAGGCAGTGACTATATGTAATACCATGTACAAAAAACCAACACCCAAAGCATGGCTGTACGGCAGGCAGGAAGCAAGCGAATACTGACGGTGGTGAGTCTCTGCAATGCGCTGAAGCGGTCCTCCTGCGCGGCCGCGGACTTTTCGAAGGCCTCGTGCTTCTTGATGAGGCTCTCCACCTCGTCGATGGTGTGGCCCAGCTCCTGCGACATGAGGTAGGGCTCCTGCGCGATGAGCCAGGCCTCCGCCACGGCCGCGTCACGCGCGAATTGGTACACCTCCAGAACTGTATAAACACGCGCCATTCGTACATTACATTTGTATATGACAGTAAGAAGTGATGCAAAAAATGGAATAAATTTATGTCTAAAAGAAACAATGTTGAACCTAGTATGGCATGAATATTGTTAAACAAGGCTGAAATAAGACCGTTGCTCCATCAGAAACGAGTTCTGGCAACGAATATGGCATATGACAGTAGTGCGACCATCAGAAACGAGTGCTAGAAAGAAATGAAGAACACAGGCGGGTACTGACTGAGCTGCAGGTTCTCCCAGCGCTCCTCCCAGCGGCGCAGCAGCGCGTTGCGCTGGTTGGTGAGCGCCAGCAGCTTGTCGCGGATGTCGGCGGCGGCGTAGTGCTGGCGCGCCAGCAGCTCGCGGCCCAGCCCGATGCACGCCGTGAAGTTATCCTCGCGCGTCTCGATCTCCGCCTTCAGCGACTGGTGGTTGTTCATCAGCAGCTCCACGCCGCTCACGTCCCTGCGGCGCGGCGTCATCGTGTCACTCCGGCTACCTCGTTCACTCGTTTTTCAATTAGTACACTAGTGATAAGCGAGCCGCTTTTATTGAAGCCAAACGCCACTCACCTGGGCTTCTCGCCGGTGTTCATGGAGCGCACGACGTCGTCCATCCACAGCGTGAGGTTGCGCACTTGGTTGAGGAAGCGGTACAGGTCGTCGGCGTCCTCCAGCTTGGCGCGGCGCGCGGCGCACGCGGCCTGCAGCGCGCGCCACGCCTCCGCCACCTCGGCCTCGCGCCGCGTGATCTCGGCCGCCTTGTCGCCGGCGTACGACGCGCCCAGCCGCGCGCACTCGGCGCCGATGGCCTCCACCTGCTGCTGCAGCGTGCTCAGGTCCTGCATGAAGGTGTGGTGCTTGCGCTGCAGCGCGCCCACGCTGAGCGCGTCGCGCCCGAGCTCGTCGCTGACGCCGCGCGCCTTCTCGCTCACGCGCTGCAGCGTGTCCTTGCAGTCGTGGAAGTACTTGTGCAGCTCGCGCGACGCCGCCAGCATCTGCGCGCGACACCATGGGATCAATGTTTCAACTTTATGTGTATATTACGGTTCTTTATAACTCCAGACTCTATTACGAAACCGCGACGGATACCTGGGTCCTGGTGTCGATGAGCTCGAGCAGGTCCTGCCAGGTCTCCTTGAGGCCCTCCTTCCACTGAGCGATGATCGCATTGTCGGAGTGGCCCATGCTGATCATCTGGTCGGCGATGCGCTCGGCGGTGGCCACCCGCTCGGAGCCCACCGACTGAGTCTCGCGCGCGAACTCCTTGAAACGCTCCCACAATAGCTGTGTAAAAAAAACATCAATTAATATATAGTAACAAAATTTCATATGACTTATTTATTTAAAATAAAATTTGAACAACGAAATTTAAAGCAAAACCTTTTTATTACATCTACATTTTTATAGTTGTCTCAATTTAGAGACATCATAGTACTCATCTGATAAAATAAAAAATTAAAAACATTAAATATAGACAATTTCACCAGGTTTGTATCAATAATTACATAAGCAAATTTTAATCAAGTGCTGCTGAACAAATAATTTGCTAACTGTAGAAAGTACGCACCGTGACGTGCTCGTAATCCTGGCCCAGTTCCTGCGAGGAGGCCACCAGCTCGCGCTCGGTGATCCAGTGCTCCAGGTCGTCCACCTCGCGCGATAGCTGAAACAGGCGCAGCGCCTCGTCCAGCTTGGCGCGGCGCTCGCCCGCCAGGTCCTTGAGCCCCGCGTACAACTTGTCCACCTGCGACTGCTTCACCGACACTTGCTCACTGGAAAATGGAGTTCATATTTATTCTACATAGAATGTACTACGAAGTTGTCAAGCTCGGATCTTTACAGGTTTTCCAACTTTAGCATGTGTCGTAGATCAAAGCTACCATCTCTCGCTTGGCAGTAACTCGGACAGACCCTGGGCCACAAGCAGGCTAGCGGGGGTCAGACCTGAGCGGATGGTCCTCGCCGGTGAGCTGGCGCACGGTCTCGCCGAGCTGGCGGATGGTCTGCGCGTAGTCGTCCACCGCCTGCTCCAGGATCTCGTGCTTCTTCATCAGGTTCTGCGCGGAGATCTCGTCCTTGCCGCGGTCTTCCACCATCATGTACAGCTCCTGCTCGCTCATCCACGCCTCCGCCTCGTTCGCGTCGAACAGGTACTGGTGCGCCTTCTCCCACTGGGACAGCTTGTCCTTGCGTTCTTCGATGGCATCTGATGGATTAAAAATACGATATAAATCGATAAAAATTGAAACAGAGACGTTTCAATGTTGCAGATGTATCAAAAAACCAATTAAACTGACTGTAATACCTTTGATTCATTTGACTACACTTTGTCAATATATGTATATGTATCAATGTCATTAGGCTCAGTCCCAATTGAATTATAAATACCTGTTACCACTGTTAAATTTTTACCGGTTACCGATCTAAAAATGACATTGTTTTATATTTTCAAACGTAACATCACGCCTCTAATCCCCGAAGAGGTAGATAGAGGAATGTATTGTACTCCCACGATTCATCAGTTACGTTTACGCGCCACGATGGAACAGATGGTAAGGAAAAAATCAAGTAGTGCCCGACCTGATATTTGAACCATGGACATCCCGATAGACAGTCACACATGCAACCAACACGACCAACGAGGTAGTCTCCTATACTTTCAATAAACTTTATATCATTTAACGTAATTTCACTTAACTATTCATGAAAAGGGATTGTTCTTGTAACATGATACTACCTTTCAGTTCTCGCCATCTCGCAGTAAGTTCTTCGATGAGCTTCTTGAACTCAGGTGCATCTTCGTGTCCCTCATCAATCAGCTTCTGTCCGTTGGAGATAACCGTCAGAATCCTAGGCTCATGATTGTCTGTCTCAGTTTTCAGCGACTGATTCTTTTTTTGCAACATTTGCACATTGAACAGTGAGTTGCCGTAGTCGGTGCTGGTCGCCAGCGGCATCTTCTCGTGTATCCACAACTTTTCATCCTCAATGTCGCGGCGGAACTGGAAGGCCTCCTTCTTCTTGGCCAAATGACGCTGGCGGTCCAGTAATGGTGCTTTCAATTGCTCGAAGCGTTGTTCCACGGATTTCTTCTTCTCCTTGATCTCCTCCATTTTGTCCGGAACGGTCTTCTGGAGGTATTCGGCTTGGGTCTCCAATTCGGTGACCTGCTTAGCCTTGACGGCCATCTGAGTCTCGATCATCTGTTGCTTCTGCATGAGAATGTTGACAGATGCCAGATCAGTGCCAGTGTCCGTGTTTTCGATTTGCTTTTCGAGCTCGTTCATCCAGGAGTCAATATCGTCACAGGTCTGGTGGAGGAGAACTTCTCGGTTCGCGTCAAACAGGCGTTCACCCTTCTCCTTAGTCGTGGTCTGAAGATTTTCAAATTGATCCTGGAGTTCATGCATCTTCGGCGAAATGGTTTCTACAAATTCTGGCTTCTGTTTCATTAACTCTTCAGCGGCATTTTGTACTGCAAAAAGTCTCTCTTTATTAGCCGCAATTTCGGCTTCAAAGGCCTGATGGCGAGTCCATTTGGAATGAATTGTTTTCGCGGAACGGTAAGTGTCGTCTTGGGCAGTAACGTTCTTCTCCTGTACCCACTCGCCCAGCTCGTCGCAATCCTGGAGGAATTGGTGAAGCTGCAGCTGATCTTGTAACTTCTCCATCTGTTGATGTGCCTTTTCCCTGTTGGCGTTTCTTCTTTGTTCGATGCTTTCAGCCTTCCGCTGGATCTTGTCGGCGTCGAAGTGCCTCTCCTCTACCAGCCGATTAGCGAACTGGACCACAGAGTTAATCTTGTCGTCGTTGGCCTCCATTGTGGTGAGGAACGCCTCGTGTTCCTTGATCATGTTCTCAGCTTGTTCCAAGTTGGCTGGCGGTTCAGTCTTTGCTAGCCTATGAATAAAAAATTGGAGTATGTAAATTTCCTTATGCTAGGGTTTTCCTAATTTCATTCAAATTGTGAGTACCGTATTTGTATAAAACATCGAATTATGTATATCAAAGTCATTATGGGGCGCATGAAAGGGGCCTCCCCGAGCGACGGCTATGTCTGATTGAGTACATATAGTGCTCGGCTCACACTGGACATTGCGACTAATCCTTTCACCACGATGGCTAATCACTTACGATCAGCTGTCGACTCCACGAAGAAGAAAGTCATTATAACATGTATGTATGTACCAGCCATTATAACGTAATAAAATATGAAAATGAATATTTATAAGAGTTAGAAACAGTACTGAAGTAAACCACATATAAATGTAAAAAACACCTTTATATCGTGTGGATTAACATTATGAGGACTGTACCCAGCAGTAGACATTGAAAGGCGAATGAATGTATGGATAAGTGTACCTGTGCTCCTGGTGTGCCAACAGCACCTCAGCCTGGCGCGCGTCGCGCTGCAGCAGCTGCAGCTCGAGGCTCTGCGTGAGCAGCTGCTGGCGGTTCTCCCACATCTGCTGCAGCTCGGCCCAGCCCTCGCGCAGCGCCTTCAATCGCTCGCGCAGGAACATGTACTGTGGATCGTCTTGCGTAGACGGCTCCTAGGACACCAGTTCATAGTATGAATAACCAAAATTTAAAACTTTGTATTTTCTTACCATTAAAGCAGTTATTCTGGCATTCTAAGGATGTGAATCCAGACATTGTGGCAAGTGTTAAACAAACTCACGGCAGTGATCTTCTCTCCATACTCCATCATCTTGGAGTACTCGTCCTTGTAGTTGTCGATCTCCTCCTTGATAGTCTGGTGCTGCGATAACAGCTTCTCCGCTTCCGCCAGATTTGATGGCGTATCTGAATAAACAGGCATCAATTGAATGGAGTGCATAAAATATGAATATTTCAATTAATTTTGGGACCCTTATTTAAAGGTCTATTAACACCAATTATAGTTTTTGGTATATTTTTGATATCTTGTGCTATATTATAACTGTTTTATAGAACTGTACACATGTAATAGTAATACCTTCTGAAGCGACATCTGTTTGCGTCTTGGTGAGCCAGGCCTGGAAGTGGTCCACGGAGCGCAAGAAACGGTGCAGATCGCCGGCCTCTTCCAATTTGGCATCGCGGTCCTTCAACTATATCATAAAAGAGCTTCGGTCAATTTCTAGTCATCATCATTCATCATTTTGACGTTACTGGTCTTATTTCCTATCCTAAAGTTGAATTATACAACATAGTAGAATACAACTACAATTCCTACAATACACAACTACAATTATACAAAATTATTGTTACAACGTAACGTCAGATCTCGGGGGTGCCCAGACATTGTAGAATGTCGAGTAATTTTATCTTAATATACCTGACGAATCTTCTATATTCATACCATTCCTCATACACACACGCCGGTTTTCGGCGGTTTAAAAGTATTATATGGAAACGGCGGTATAGATGTGTGTGACAGTACCATGTGCGTGAGCTGCTCCCAGTTTTCGGTGATCTGCTGGATGCGGTCGCGGATGAGCCGGGCCTCGTCGGGGTGCTCGTGCTCGATGGCGCCCGCCTCGCTCTCCAGCGACGAGATGCGCGCCTGGATGGCGGCCAGGTCGCGCTCCATGCCCGACAGCCTCCGCTGCAGCGTCATCACGCCTGCGCCGCGAACGTTGCATATCATTACCGTAACGTATTCATCTACTATACGGTCGTCTACAACAGGTATATAGTTTTCAAAATACATTGTCACTGTTAGAAATATTTAGAAATACTCATGTTTAATGTACTACTACTCGTTTCACTGAAGCCACTGAAGACGTGCTACTGCACGCCCGAGCGACGTGCTCGCGTACCGTTGAGGTCCATTTCCAGGTCGTCGGTCTGCTGCAGGATGCGCTTCTTGTCCTCGATCCAGGAGACGGTCTCGCGGCACTCGATGTGGAAGGTGTGCACGCCCTGCGCCGCCTTGAGCTCGTCCTTCTTGCCCTCGGCCTTGTCGCGCAGCGCGGCCCAGGCGGCGTTGAGCGCGGCCTGGCGCTGCGCGATGCGCGCGGCGGCCGGGTGCTCCACGTGGATGAGCTGGCGCGCCAGCTGGTTCACCACGGCCACGCGCGACGCGTTGGCGTTCATCTCCTTGTCGAACCCGTCGTACCTGGCGGGTCACATATACTATTGTTATCATTGCTTTCACACAAACTTAGTCTCGTTTAAGATTGTAAGCTGTACTTGAATCACGTTATTATGTTAACTATATGAAACTTCTGACAAAAAAAAGAAATGATAAGTGTTAAATTATTATTAAATGTATTATTATGATATGTACATTATTAGAAAATTTATATTATATTGAATTTAAATACATCTTTAGAATGTGATTATAAAAGCAGTTTACTCATCCATTTTTAACTCCATTTGGATAAATATGCAGAAGTGCGCTTGCGACCGACAACGTGTGTGTGTGTGTGTGTATGTGTGTGTACCTGTGCTTCATGATCTCGACGTCGTCGATGTCCTTGGGCGGCAGCATGGTGTCGAGCATGCGCTCCTTCTCGGCGATCCACTGGTCGGCGGCGTCGGCCTCGGCCAGCAGCTTGAACAGCGAGAGCGCGTCCAGCAGGCGCTGCTTGCGCAGGCGCGCCAGCTCCGCCAGCTCGCCGTGGCGCGCGTCGATGGTGGCCAGGCGCGCGCGCACCTCGGGGCTGTTGGCGTCCTCGGCCGACAGCTGCGCCGCCTGCACCACACACCACACCACACTGTACCGCACTCGCCGCCCACTGCTGCTCGCCTCCGCACCTCACTCATCTACTTTACTACTTCTATTATTCAATTATCGTCTGCAAACCCATGGTAAAGTACCAAATACTTTACAATAACTAGAAAATTGAAATGATAAATTAAGTTGTTGTTTTTTTAGTTTTGTATGTTTATTTAAAGTATGTATGTGTACACAATAGTGATACAAACGTAGTACACTGACCAGCTGCTTGAGTTGCTGGATGATGTTAGCATAATTCTTGAGCTCATCGGTCACGTCCTTGTGCTTCTTGAGCAGGCTCTGTACCTGCGCTTCGTCTACACCCGTGTCCTCTGACGATACCAAACTAAATTGAAAGAAAATTTTATTAAACTATTTTATACACCATGAAAATAATATACGAAATATATTATAATTTTTTTCATAACTACCCAATCATTTGCAATACAATAATCAATTAAGTATATTCTGTAACTTGAATTATTATTTTACGTAGCTTTTAAACTACGGTAAAATACATTAAACTAAAGCTTATTGTTCAAATAAAACAATGATAAATTGACGAGAGCAGTTATAACACATACCGCAGCGTGTCCAGCATCCAGTTGTCGATGTCGTCGGCGTCGGCGAACAGCTGGTGGTACTGCACGGCGGCCTCCAGGCGCGCCTTGCGCAGCGCCGCCACGTCCAGCAGGTGGTTCCACTGCGACAGGATGTCGCGCAGCCGCTCCTGGGGTCGCCGAGCGCATGTAGTACGTGCGAGACTGTGGCTACATCTAGCGTTCTACACCAGGATTTGGACGCTGATATGAATTTATAACAATTGTAAATATATGTTAGGGCACCTGTATGCGGTCAGCGCCGAAGTGGCCGTGCGACACGAGCTCGTCGCCCACGGCCGCCACGTCCATGAGCTGCGGCTCGTGCGCCGCCACGTCCTCCTCCAGCGCCTTGTGCTTGGACTGCAGCAGGTACACTGCGCGCGCACCACACGGTCACACCTCGCGCTTTATTCTATCACTTCAACACTATTGATATGGCATGTAGGACACAGGAGAGCTAGCGGCCCTAACCCACTTGCAGATTGCAAGCAAACTATAGATATAAACAGTGACGAGTCGATTCTTGTACAGTATGTCGATCACCGATTATGGTAAATTTATATACACACTTCTGTGCTTCAAAAGGCCAATAAATTGATTTTTTTTCTGACCCTTTTATCGGTCCCCTGTTGTAACGTGAATCTCCTCTCAGTATAAGAAGGTTAAGGTCATAGTCACTCCACACTCGCCAAGTGCCGGTTGGCAGACTTCACACGCCTTAGAGGATTTTTTTTGAGATCTCTGAGTGTAGGTTTCCTCACAATGTTTTCCTTCATCATTATAGCAAGTGATATTTAAACTTAAAACGTAAATTTTTTAGAGTTGCGCGCTAGGATTTGAACCTAGGCTCCCGGAGTGAGAGGTCGAATTTCAAACCATTAGGCTATCACTGCTTATGAGTTGAATACAATTTGTTATCGTTACGTAATATGGAGTGTGCTCCAAGCTTTGACCAAGTTAAGGCAAGGAGTGGTATGGAAACAGTGTGGCAGCCACGTCCAGTCCTATACTAGCCACATACCTGTGGTGAGATCGTGACCGATGTCGTCCACGGATACGATTTGCTCCTTCTCCTTGATCCAGTTCTCTTCGTCCGCCATATCCCAGTAGAACTGCCACAGCTTGCGGCTGTCTTCCAGGCGCTTTCTGCAAGAAACAAATTTAATTGTAATCATTTAATTGAAGTAGTTTTTTTTTATATTTACCCTAGCATAAAGGGAGATGAGCTAGCCGAAATGAATACCATGCTATGAACACTTGCAACATTCATAAATCGGCAAATGTGTAGCCGGTTATGAAGGAGAGCTCCTCTTAGTCTTCCTGGAAATGTTCAACATCCTATCGTGCATCGGAAACTCGATGCCCACTTCACACAGCGCGGCACAAACGAGCGCACGCCGAGGACGGAACGACTCCGCCCACCTGCGCTCGACGGCCAGGTGCACGAGCTCGGCGTAGGCGTTCTCCAGCTGCTGGATGCGCTCCACGGTGATGGCCGGGTCGCAGGGCCGGTAGCCGTCCTCCTCCACCTCCAGGAACCGCTGCGACTGCCCCACCACCACCTACGGCCAACCAACTATGTATCAGCGTGCTTGCCGGCCGATGGTTGTATGTATACTAATGTATACAGTACAATCACAACAAAAATAAAGTACAATTAACGGATTTTTACAATATAAACTGAAAACAAAATAACATTATATTATGTCATCTCAAATTCAACTCCAGTTATATCTTCATGTCACTATAATAATGTCATATTTGACCTTAACGCGTTCTCCGAGCACGTTGATGTCCGCCTCAACGAGCGCATGCTTCTGGAGCAAGTCTTCTACTCCCATGAGGTGCTTGCCGTAGTCGTCCGTCAGCAGACGAAGTTTGATCTCCTCCATCGAATCCAGGATGTAGAGCATCTCCTGTTAATTGGAAACATAATTAAATAACAAACTAATGCAATAGCAAGGTAAACCAAAGATTGGCTAACTGTGGGTTCCTTACATATGTATAAATATATGAAGGTCAAAATAGAGTGTCATAAATCCTAAATGGTGTTAACGCCACTATCAGATTTTCTTAGCAAGACTACGTTGCGAGTGAAATATTATTCAGCCTTACCTGCTAACACTTGGTGCCTAGTATTTCTTATTTATTTAATTATACATAACAAATGTTACAGTATAAGTATAAGTATCGTGTATATCAAAAAGCGCAGGCGTAATGGTACTATGAGCGTCACTGGTAATGTACCGCGAATCTGGGTTTGAATCATGGCGGAAACAAATTATTGTGTCATAGACAAACAATATTTGTTTTTAATTTGTGCAATACTAGAATCACACGGGGACACTATTATAATCACTTTTTACAGTAGTAGTTTTTTCATTACTATAATTACTTTTTAGCAAGAATATTCTTGTTCGTTTGAGCCTTACATCTTTGTTAACAGAAATATAATTATAAAACCCAGCGAATAATACTTCATGTCTATGAGTATTTATACTTTGTTGCATTAACGGTCATCATGCTAACAATAAAGTAATGATAGGCTTGGCATCACCCCGGATGCAGCGGTCGCGGGTAGGCGCTGACCTGGAAGTTCTGCTGCAGCTGCAGCGACAGCTCGAGGCGCGCGCGGCGGGCGCGCAGCAGCTCCAGCAGGTAGGCCCACAGACGCAGCACGTTGTCGCGGCGCGCGCACACGCGCTCCACGTCGTGGTACCTGCGCACGACGCTCGTCTGCGGGCTGCACTCCAAAACCCAACGCTCGGTCGACTGAGACCGCCTCCAACCGATAAACGCCACTTACTGAACTCTCCTTCGTTGTATGCGATGTTCAGAAAGGAAAATGTAGATTCGTTCTATGTTATGCAACTTGAACCAGGGTGAAAGATGTATTTATATGTTACGTACTCTTTTGAATAGACTATGAACAGTAGAATATGACAAACGAACCTCTCGGCCTGCAGCTCGGAGCAGACCGCCACGACGGCCTGCACTCGTTCCTCGTAAGCGAAGATGTCGGTTTCGATGGCCTCGTGCTTCTTGGCGGCCGCCTCCACCGCGGCCAGGTCGAAGCCGAAGTTGTCCTGGCTCACCAGCCGCTGATTCTCCGACAGCCACGTCTCTCGCATCTGAGCTTTCCGGTTGAACCTGGAAATAATAAAGTGAAAATATGCATTAAAACTATAAACAACAATTACATTAGTAAGCATGTATGTGTTTTATTATATGTTCATATACTATGCCTTTAATAGTTGAACATTATAATACTACATTAATTGACATACTCGTAATTTATCGTCAAACTTTCACCATCAACAAGAATTAATCCACTAGGCAATTAGTTCGCCATTTGTACGTTCTACGTATGTTGTAAAGTGAAATGGACGATCTAAGCATAACGTTAGAGGCGAGGGGACGCACCGCGCGGCCAGCTGCTCCAGCTTCTCCTGGCGGATGAGCTCCTCGCGCAGCGCCAGCTCGCGCTCGTGCTCGGCCTTCTCGAGGCGCTCCCAGGCGCGGTTGATGTCGTGGATCATGCGGCCGTCGCGCGGCGCGTAGGGCCGCTGGTTGGCGGCGCGCATGCGCGACTGCAGCGTGAACAGCACCACCTCCAGGTTGCCCTTCTCCACGAACCTGCGCCGACCGCCGATACATTCGTTTCGAAATATGCGACTGATGAAATTTCAAGAGAAACAACCAGTGACATTTCTTTCTGTGAAAAATACGCCACAGGCACTTTTCGACATTCTGAATGTATAGAAAGTAACAAATATTCAATGTGTACCGAAGTATAACAATAATTTCTTTACGTAAAATCTGTAACAAATTTACCATATTACAATTCAAAATTATTATTCATCAAATTTAAATATTTACATAAAACATAAAAAAGTTTCCGTATTAATGATATTCCTCCCCTTAGAATAATAAAAATCACTGAAATATTGAATGACACGAATTATTTAAACCGAGAATATAATAGTGACGTAGTGCGGAGGCGCTCACTTGGGCGGCTTCTCGACGGTGCGGTAGTTGGCGAACTGCACGAGCTGCTGGCGCACGCCCTCCAGCGAGTTGGCGAACGTGCGGTCGCCCAGCGCCTCGATGGTGCGCTCGATCCACTGCAGCAGGTCGCTGCGGGCACGCACACGACACACTTGTACAATCCGTAAAAAGTTCTTCTAAACACAAAAAAAATGTAATACTGTTAGTACATGTCACTCCAGGTTTCTTGCGGCGTAGCCAGAGAACACTGAATAACACATATCTCTAATGTTACAGAAAGTCCGGGCTTTCTTTCCACATTTACCAAGCTCTCGAGACGAGCGCGCCGCTTTCGAAAACCAAAAATTGTATGTAAGTACCTACTTCTATGTATTGTAGCTTATTAGCTACTATTAATACCAACAAAACATTAGATATTAGGATATCGTTATGAAGTGAAACTCAATAGTCAACGCTACGCATATACGTAGTCGTAGTCAAAAAAATGGCAACTCTTGTGGCACACCCAAGTTGACGCTACTAAGTGGTGTAGTTGCAAGTAAAAGCAGTAATCGCCGAGGCGGTGCGTCGCTCGTCCACGCGGTGACGGCTCACAGCACGTCCAACGGACTATTGGAAAAGGTTCCTTTAACAACGTTCTTTATTAAGGCTATTTAACTGAACAAGAACAGCGCACGTAGCGACTGTATCGCTCACTATCGATTACTGCCATCTATTTCAGCCGGCCTCCACTGACCGCGGCTGCGCCCCGCCCGGCCTGACGCACCTGGTGAGCGATTCGTATTCCTGCATCATCTTCTCGTTCTCCATGGCGATGCCGACCACCTTGCCGATGCGCTTGCCCTGCACCGTCTCCTGCTTCAGCTTGCTGAAGTAGTGGTAGTACGTGACCACGTACGTGATGATGGACTTCTCGTCGGGGTGCTCCACGGCGATGTCTGCAAGGCAACCACGATACATTCATCAACATTCAGATACTAATTATCATTAAAAATACATTTTTCTCGTGTTCTCCAATTCTAGTAATTAATTGAATTTATTCGAATGCTTGGAGTGTCTGTTTTTAATATTAAAATAACCGCTTTCTACCAAAGGCATATGTATGTATACACGGTGCATATACCGAAACATCATTTTTTTACTATTTTTGGCTGTCTGTCTGTCTGTCTGTTTGTTCCAACTAATCTCTGGAACAACTGAACCGAATTTGACTAAATTTTCACTGGCACATAGTTGACGTTAACTTAGGCTAGTTTCATTTTAGAATTTCAGAATTCTATACGGACGAATTCGCGGGCACAGCTAGTAGTATAATATTAAGGTCGGACTCATGTAAGCGTGAATGCCCGCTGACCTTCGGCGTCCATCAGCTTGGTGAGGCCGAGCTTCTCCTCGGCCACGTTGAACGCGTTGTTGAGGTTGTGTATGGGGTTGGCGCGGTGCAGCTTGTCGAAGTGCACGAGGTCGGGGCGGTGCTTGTGGATGATGGCGTTGAAGGCGAGCCCGTCGCGCCACGACGTGGTGAAGTTGCGCACGTTGACGTTGTTGTAGCCGGCCGTCTTCATCTGGCACCACAGCAGAAGCGCGTCCTTCGCCGACTTCGTCTCCTTGTTGTCCGTCTCCTCGATCGTTATGTCTTGTATCTGGAAATTTTCGGGAACCATGGTCAATACACCGGAATTATAGGCATAATTGTTATTATCATTAAATCAAATCTATCCTGACCTTGCCAATCATTGGTCTCGTTTTTTTTTTTCAATAAAAACTGAATATCATTTATGTTCTACACAAATAAATGTACATATTACGCATCTGCCATTTAAATCGCAAACTCAGATTTCGTATTATTCGAAATAGGATAATTATTTGTAAGAGGATTTTTTTTCATATTCAATGTAAAATTCAAACATGTAAAATGCTATAATAATACAATAGTAATAAATAAACTTACAACATGCCACGAAAATAACACAAAGTTTAATATATGACAACTGTAGTGTAAAAAAATTGACACGTCTATATGAGCAGTCTGTCTGCCGTCACAATCATTATCACTGTCATTATCCTCTACGTAAATAATAAGACACAGCGTACCTGGAAGCGCAAGATGATGGTCCAGATGAGTCCGAGGCTGAGCCGCGGGTTACCGTCGACGATGTCGTGCGAGCCCATGTTCTCCAGGTGCACGCGCTGCTCGCGCAGGAACTGCAGCGCCTTGTCCACATTCTCCAGGCAGTGGATACGCATCTTGCCCTTTGTGGGGCGCGGCTATGGACGACGGAATATATAGATTAATTGCTAACAATAATGACCAAAAATTAATGACATCATTATCATAAGGCTTTTTCAGTCCATTGCTGGACATAATCCTACCCATACTGTGTTCCGCTTACAATCCCCACGCTGGAACACGCGCAGGGTAGGGTTGGAGACAGGAAATTATTGGAACTAACATGTAAACAAAACATCAAAACTGTATACTCAAACAAAATGACCTGAAGACAACACTTCCACCTAGACAAAAGTCACAGGACTGTGCTGAATATATTAAAGAACCGTTTTATTACAATACAAAGCGGTATAATTACAGCGGTCAGTCAATATCGACTAAAGCTGTTTGTTAGAAGACAAAGTGGCTAGCTACTGCATAGTGTTGTACGAGTAACTCACCAGCCTCTCTCCGGACAACACCTCGAGCAGCTTGATGAGCATCTTGCCGTCCCTCATGTCCACGTAGAGGTCGCCGATGCGGCACGACACGCGCACCAGGTGCGAGTTCACCCATTTCTGGAACGTCTTCTTCTGTACGCTCTCTCGTTCGTCTGCCGGGGACAAGGACGACGCGAGGTCAGAACATTTCTATCAACGGGTAAGTAAACAAAATTTGTACAGAATGATGGAAGCTTTATGAGAACATGTGCAGAGATTTGGAAAGGTTCGATGGACATCATTGTTGTTTAAGTCAACTGATTCGAAATACTGCTTTCAATGCGCGATATCAAGAGAATTACGTTAAGACGACATTCAAAAGGCTAACATGAAGGTACAAGGAATACGTTGCCAATATATGTGCACGGATGCTGAGCGCGAGGGCCGCAAGGGTATCGGGCACAGATGAATAACGTGTAAAAACAATAGGGAATGTTAACACAATAACCGCCAGTGAGGTCGACCGCGGCGCGGCGACCAGAGGGGGGGCGCGGTGTGGCCGCCGCGCCGCGCGCGCCCGTGCGCGCCCGCCAGCTGCATCGCAATAACTCAGCCCGGTACGGCCCCGGCTATTGGATTCGTAAGATAATATGCGTAACACGAGATGCGGATCATGTTGCTGGTCGCACGCTTTAGAGCGGAAACTTAGGCGTCGCGCAGAAGTCGACCGCGACAATCAATACATTAGAAAAAATCAATATTCAACTTGATCTAAGCATACGAAGCATCCAAGATTCCAACAGTAAAAACGTATAGTAACTTTTTGGTACAATTCATCATGTAAATAGCTCTGTTTGCCCAGCGGCGGCCGAGCCAGGCAAAACCACAAACAAACGGAACGATCAACAAGTACCTTTTTGCAAAAATTTTCCTTAACACTGGTATGTAATGAACTATTTAAAGCATTACTTACATCCAATACAAAATAATTTTAAATATACAATCGTATCGACACACCAGGGACAACAAACACGATATAGAAACAAAATCACTACACACAGATCACCATCAACATCAAAATTATTTTCCAAAAAAAAAACAATAACACAATTTTCTAGGACACAAAACGCACTTGTAACAAACATATTACGAACCTCTGAGCTCCGACACGACTTTGTCATAGTAAAGCTCCAAGCCGGGCACTTCGATATCGACGCCTCTCTTGATGAGATCGTAGCACTCCGTCGATGTCATGTCACCAACGCTGACAGACTGAGGCGCGTGCGAGGCGAAAGAACGGGAAGAATCAGAGCGACAAAATTCAAACTGCCCGCTGGACGAGGATATTCGATACGTGCGTTCCAGATATAGACAACATTGTCACCGGTTTAATTAATTATTACATATATCATTAGCGTTATTATTTAACTATCGTATTATACGAGCGGATTGAAAAAAAAAACTCAGGAAGAATTGAGAATTTGGTCGGAGGAGGCAATCTTTATTTATCATTTTAAATCTTTGCGTTTGGGTTGACTGTGTTACGATATCAGGAAGAGAGTTAAGGTAAGAATAAGGCCAGAATATACGAGTAAATATTTGACAGCTAACACATCAATGATAAGGGTACATGCGTACTAATAGAAAAATATATTTTTGGATTAAAGTATGTATTAACATGAAACAGTTTACAGCTCCTGCCGCGAGGAAAACGGAAACAGTATTGCGAAGTTATGATAACTATAATGAACTAATTACACAATATATGACAATGCCAATGGGTCGAGGTTATTGTTTGTCAATACAGTAAAATTGTAAATTAATTAGTATTAATAGTAAAGTAGTATTAGTAGTAATTAATGTTACGTTAATATTATTGCATCGTCACGCCATGTCCCTCACAGGTCCGGCAAATGGCCCGAGTGCCAAATGCATATCTATCTCTGTTCTTACCGCACCGACCGGATCCTCCTACACTAGGGGATTACACTTTTTGGTGTAAAAATTCAGATTAGGACAATTTTTTTACTAGACGCAAAACAATTCACACAAGTATTTTACGGTACACGATATTACAAGATTATTTCAGATAACAATGACACGCCTTATCTGCCGCTTACATTGGCTACAACCGCATCATTGTCGAGTTGCTTTATCTGTACAGCGGTAAGCACGTGATACATTACTTTACTATGAATTAGAGACTTTCAATAACACAAAAATTACATTTAAACGTAACGTAACATTCGCAAAAAATACGCTATTTTCGAAGTCACCACAGCTCGGCTACTTTAAAGCTGAAATCACAAAAATCACGCACGAGTCCACGGAGCAAGCTCGAGCTTACGGATGAGACACCGCGTCAGTTCTGTTACGCGTGCACTGCGCTCCTTGCAGCTAGCTCCGCGGATCGCCTCGCCGAAAAGTTCACGGTCGATCAGAGCAAAACGAGTGCCGCCCAAATACAAATTGTACCAACGGTGTATTGGAACAGACCGTCTCGATCATCGGCCATTGTACTGTTACAGTTGAGACAGGCGACCGAGGTGAGGACGGTCACATAGAGAGCTACCTAGTTATCGCTCGATAAGAACGCAATCGAGGAATGTGCAAGCTCCTTTTGAGGTACGAAGATAACGTTGTCGTGAGTGACGAAAACATGCGTCAGTTTGAAAAAGGAATTTTGTGAGGACGCCATATTGTCAAGTTATCGATTAAGTTTTGGGTGTTACGCAACTTTTGTTTTATCCTTTGTGTTGATATTTTTTGTATCACGGTTTGTAGCAGTATAGTATCATGGTTCACTTCGAAAATATGTAGTTTTAGAAATCCCTCCAATCATTCAGTCGCTAGAAAGTTGGGTTCCATCCACCTCATTGGATTTTATTTTATAAAAACCTCACATAAAAGATAAACGGGCTTGACTGTAACAGGTCACCGTCACGTATGAACGTGAGCAATACTAGAGAAGGTGCCTGTGCGTCATCAATATTGTCGATTGTTAATAATGGGAGCATAATGAATTAGTTTACACGTTGTGAGACGTTTATTCATTATATATATATCGCGATGTAATTTTTATTTTCTTAAGCTAAAAATAAAGTCTATATATATTTTTCAAATGCAGCCAAATCGAGATGAAGTGATTCGAAAGTCAATTGTCCGCTACCATATCGCTGAGATGACGACAATGGATTACAGTTTCAAGCTTTGTTAAAGAACAAAGCTTGAAAACAAGACAATATGAAAGTAGGTAATAAAAAAGATAATAAAATTCTTTTTCAAGAGTGAGCCCGGAAACAGTACTGCGAAGCCTATTTTTATCGCTAAGCAAGTTAAGTTGCTGCATTTATCGGCTATTTACGTCGCTATGCCAGCTTCGTTTACAACTTTACATCTGATTGTGAAGTGGGGCTTAGGAATACATTGAAACGTAAGACATACAAAATTAGTTCTCAGTAAGTGATTTATGTAAAGGACTCAATGAACGATCAAATATTGTTGCAGTCCTATAGATCTTTCGACTGCAGCGAAGGTTTAACATCGGGCGATCTACATGGTCTATTGAATGAATGAATGGCAAATAATTCCATATCAAGCCAGAGTAAGTTACGATGCGTAATATACAAAAGAAGATAACGACTGTAAAGATGATTGTGTAGCACACATACGATGGTCGCCGCATAACGACCACCGACTATCGACGATGAAAGATTTCTACCTAAACCAACAGTGTTTAGAACTCATTAGATAGTGACAAATGAATCATCTGATGAATAAGTCGAAATGCAATTTACTAAATACTAATTACACCTATACGACCACCTACCTTTGGTTTGTCGTTAACAACCAATCCATGCCTAAATGGTCGAAGAGAATCAGTTAACAACTGCTAAAGTCAATTATAGTCAGTTACATATAATAATAGAAGCTCGTTGCCATGGGAATACTAAAAGGAATAAAACAGCATGGACATGCAACGCGCAGATATCAACTAGTCACTTGCGTGTAATTCACTTGACCTCCCGTCAACACCTCCCCCTATTACTTGGTGACGATATCGTGGTGTCTAGTTAACTTGTGCGTGTTATAGCGGGTGCAGTACTCACCGGCTAGCGCCTTGATGCGCGATCGTTCGAAGAGCCTGGAGGACGAGTTGCCGCCGTCGTACTCGAACTCGTCGATGATCTCCTGGCCGTGGCCGATGGACGGGTCCCAGCGGGACACCGAGATGTCGGTCGTCATCGCGACCCGCTGCTCCTCACCGCGCCACGCTCTGCAGTCTGCAATCGATACAATTGGATCGTTAGTGCGCGCAGTTGGGTGTTATTTCGTAATTATGATTGTACGTATGTGTGTGCCTGAAGGCGATTATAACGCTAGTTTAATAATATCACTGTATAAATGTTTACTTTGTTAATCAATGGTACGAGAAATCAATTATATATGCATGTAAAGGTGCAAGTTGTACATCTCATTGCAACATTAAGACTTTTTAAAGATTTTTACTGACACTGTATTTTTTACCGTTGGTAGAAATGATACTAAACTGTCATAAATAATAATAATAAACACTTCTACAATGCCATGGAAACCAGATTAGCATGGTGATTGAAGTCAGCTCGTTCGGCTAATCGATAACTCCCTAATGGCAAATGAACACGTAAAGGCAGTCGTTAAGTCGAAAATGGGAAACAGTTTGAAAAACAAAAAATAATTCCTTCTACACACGACACCTAACAAAGCAACACTACACCTAAACTTATGCAGTCGTATCTCTTCAGTGACCTCAGAGACACGCAGTAATAACAAAATACATGACACATTTGTAGAAAAAATATAACGTAACGGGTAATTATGCGTAACACATCCAAATTATAACAATAAAATTCTTATCGCCAGTGAAATTGTTATGACAATAAAATTGTTATCGACACAGGTTTACCTTGTATTCTGACCCGACCGAACTAAACATAAAGGAAGTAGTGTGTACTAGGACCGTAACAAAATGTTACTTTATTTTTATAACCGGACTGTTGCATGTTACAGGCAGATAGAAACGTATGCAAGTAGGACGTTCGTATTTTTGTTATTAATGACGTCAGAGCAGTGATAAGATAAGATAATAGGTTCTTCGAGAGTCTTATCACCGCACCTAAACTGATTTCTTTGCATTGTCCACAAGTGTATAACTATTTTTACATTTCAAGAAATTGTTCGAAGTATCACTTGCAAGTTCGTATCCTCTGATGGGGGATTTAATAGCCTCCGAAACTGGCGTACGTACATACATGAAGAGCCCTACCTAGTATTTACCACTTGCAGAGTTATACAGAAACTACATACTAAACCTTGCCTTAAATCTTGAAAATTTTGAACAGCTTTTGTCACCGCCTATTCCATGATGGGACGTAAACTAACTGGTGAAATGTAGGAGTAAACTAAACTCCTCTGCCACCTCTTCAGGTATCACATGCGTGATGTTACGTTATATTGTTTTTATATTAAAACCCGTACAGACTAATTTCTAGTAATAAAAATCTTAATATCTTTAAGTATGTCTAAAGGTATGCCTGATAATAATCTTTATTTTCGAAGATTTAATTAAAAAGGCGTAAAGGCTACCGTATAAAAACGGTTTTTTTTTTGTTTCATTTAAATGAAAACAACAATAAATGACTATGAGTTTGTACTTAACAAAACGTTTCGGCTTTGAGTTCATTTTCGAGCGACATTTTAAAAATGGAATTCTTTTCTAAAATAATACACAGGGCGCCAATAGATGTCGCTACGATACGTAGAACAATCATAATTCAGAATAATTAACTGGTAATAAAAATGTTCATGTTAGAGCATAACTACATAATCAATCAATATTGGAAATACTTGAGGTAAGCAATGTTGGATTTTTTCGTTTATAAGAATATTGGTTTATAAGAAACGGTCACTAAAATTCAAAAACATTAAAAGCGCATGTTTTTGAAACTTGCACAACGTCTTTCAACTCGTTGAATCTTCCGAGGACACTGACTTATACGCTTCAAAGGATTATCAACATGCTATTGCATTCCATTGCTGAACATAGGCCTTCCCTGAGAGGTTATACCCTCAATGCCCACGCTGGGTATGAGGGCTGACCATCGAAATGATCCTTCAAAGGACAATAAAGTCACATTATTGTTTAACATCATCCACTCGTCTATCGTTGTGCGGCTGATAACTAGTTTCCACTCCGAATGAGAAACGTTAGGGCTATAATCTGTCTCACTGCCTAAGTGCGGGTTGAAAACCTTAAATGATCACTAACGTACATAGAGCCAGTGGTCTCTTACAGTGTATACAGAGAGCACAGAGTGTCAAACATCTCGATCCTTGCATGCTTCTTCTGCATTCATCACTAATTTCGCTTCACATTCTTATATATTACGGCATGTATCTCGCGCCGGCGCTGCAATCATTCAAGTAGTCAGCGTTAACTGTGCTAGGCGGTCGGGTCGCTAAGTGTCCCCGATAGCCGTCCACAAGTACGTGAACAACACACAGAAATCAACTTGACGCTCACTAGGAACCTTCTTTTCTTTCCCGCCATCTCACTCCGCCTGCCAGTGCATACGGCTCTCGCCTGCGACGCGTCACTACCTCACTTACGTCATCACAGTAGGGTGCCTAGTTGAATTTCGCGAGTTATAGGCACTCGTACGCCCGACGCGTTAATCGTTCTAATTGAAGTTTCGTAATAAAGATGTACCGCAACCGCGGGGCCGCGTGAATGATTGCATTGAAGATGTAACATATAAAGAAGGCGTTCATAAGAAGTGCTTGAGTTGCGAATAATTAATACTAATTAATTAAGCTATGACTATTTGTTTATAGACGACTTTCGATTCAATAGAGTTGATATAATTTATTTGCGCTTTATCGTCATCGACTTCATGTTCCCCGTGGACATATCGTCATCACCGGCCGCGTCATCATCATCGCTACCGTTTTAATCATCGTCAACATCTAGGCACGTCTCAGCCTTGTCCTAGCTTGGAACCGTTGATAGACAGCGCAAGAAATAACAACACACAACGATTTACCAATACATTTCCATAAATGCAACT
>DWDU01000201.1:0-21608 GCA_018245575.1 Jemadia suekentonmiller | reverse complement strand
ATATCTGTGTCTTAATGATTCAATTAACATGATTAATTCATGACACAGAAGATGTCGTAAGTTATAAAAATGCACAGATAACTGATATGTTTTCAAGCTTAGTAATACAATTCGGCCTTGCAAGTTTCGGTACAATTATTATATAAATAGGGTCACAATATATTTTTTACACAAATATAGAATACGAGTTAACTTGGTACACAAACCTTGTTTTACTTAGTTATATAATATGTTATATAAAGATTATGCGATTAGACATTGATGAAAAACAGCTCGTGGGTAAAACTGTATAATATTGGTACGTATACGTAGCCAAGTGTCGTACAATTGATAAAACGCGCGTTTTACTCTATGCGTGCGAAAAATGTTACATTAACATCGCTTTCTCATTTCCAAAGTTCAGTGACGCAAATTTATGCATCCCTTCTCATGAATGTATAGAGTTTAACTCGTCGTTGCTAGTCAAATATTTACCCAATCGAAGAGTAACTAGTATAAAACAAATATCTAGCACAAGTACTATTTTCGATATGGAAGACTCTTCAAGGATCTTATATATGTTTATCTAAATTTCGTTTATGGAATTTGATATGCCAATTATTTTTATGATAAAGGATTTTGGAAGTAGATGTTACACAGTGTAAATACGTTGTGGTATATATTTTATAAAAATACATACAAAAGAGTAATGGTACTTATGAGTTTATAAGATTTTGGAATATGTTTCATTGATATTTGAAGCATTTTCTCCCCTATAATATGGACCTCAATTGTTTCTGTACGAATATTTTAGACACACTTGACATATCTTTTCTTTTTTTCACCTTTTATGAACATTTAACAGTTTCCATTATTTCTAGTTACAGCTACTTATGTAACATTACGTAAGCCTTATAATGGAAGCAAATATAACAACATTAATTAATTTTGAGATATTTACAACACACTTTACAATTACATTGAAATAAAAATATTGTATATCCATTAAAGCGCATCATTTTGTTTACACACTTTTCAAGTCAAACCCCAGTAAGAACAATTAAATCTTAAATCAACAATAAAAACAAAATTGCACGTAAACAATCTACCTTAGTCTAATTTTGGCACTAATTATCTGTGGCACTATAATTAACTCGTGTTTCTGGATCTTGAACTTCACTAGATTCAATTGTTTTTATCTCACTATCTTTTTCACTTTCAAATGTCTTTTCCGAAGGCATAGCAATGTCCTCGTCTTCAGATGAGTCTCTGCGTGCAGGAGGAATCGCTGCCATAGACCCATTCGGCTCGCGATATTCAAGTTTAGTAGGATCTTTCTCATGCAACTTTCGCGCAAGCGATTGCAAACTTGCCAAAGAACTTGCACAATCTGTCGTGTCAATGTCTGTTAAACTTACACCCGCCCGCTCTATTTCCGTGAATGTGCCGAATGGCAATTTAAACAGACATTCGAGTCGCATGACGTGCATTTTACTTCGTAGATGTTTAGCTAGATGTCCGTGTATTCTAAAAGCTATATTACAATCGGAACATCGAAATGGTCGCGGATTGAAAGACGTCGCTGCGCCGAACGTGGACGTCATCGAGACCTTATTATGATGTGACCCAGACCGCTCATGCTTCTGAAGATGTCCACGTGTTCTAAAGCTGACTGCGCAAACACTACATCTGAACGGTCTTTCCATATAATGAATATTGAGATGCAACCGCAATTGGGATGGTTTCGTGAACGTTTTGTTACAAAAATCGCAAACCCTTCGTCCATCTTCCATAAGCCTCCCAGGCGAATAGGATTGCGAATTCTCAAATTCCTTCCCTTTCGTCACTTTAAATGCTACTCCCCCAACACCTATGACAACTTTACGAGCAACTGGATCATGATCCAATGGTGGCAACTTCATTGAATCTTCCTCGGAATTATTCAGATCATCTAACTTTGATTTATCTTCGATCGTTTTTGCGCCATTACTATCATCACTTGAATTATCTATCTGACTTTGTGATGAATCGTCACGTGTTTTAATAAGGTTTATTCTTGCATGTTTTAAATACTCGGATACTACGTGTTTTGCATTTTCGGAACCAGAACTTGGTGTTCGTGCTCTGTTAAGTTCAACAGGTGCAGTTTTGGCCGATGGCGAATCCTCACAAGCTTTTAGGTTATCCTCTTTTGAATGCGGCACATTTTTGGCATTGTTGTCATTTAAATGTGTCAAATTCATTTTACTTACAGCCACCATTTCACTATCGTTTTCCCTGTACATAGAATTCTGAAGTTCAATTTTGCGCATTTTACTTAAGTTGCACGTTACTTGACTTTGTTTAATTTTCGAATCCAAAAGTGCTCTTTCTGTCAAATATGTATGTAACATGGGTTCACCGTTACACCATTGGCTCTGATGTTGAGGTAGCTTAGCTGTGTTGGATGCAAGTGAAGCGAGTACACTGGATTCTCTAGCCGTTGGTATTTCCGGAATATTAGGAGACACTCTCAAATCACTTTTGCTAAGGTCCATCGGCTCGTTATCAACGTCCATGCGTGAATCAACTCCGGTTCTACTTATATCTGACAGTTCTGGACACAATTCTAAAGGGACACTGTCCAACACAATTGGAGTATATGGATACGTTGATGGTCTAGCACTGGTAATGAGACCAGGCGTGGCCGATGCAGCAGGTCTGGAGCCTCCTAAAGATAGTAGACAGTGGGCTGCTTCATGTTCTGGTAAACGTGACTTGCACATTTCTGTATCTGTAATAATAATAGTAATTGTACATGAAAATCACATTTTTATCACACACAAAACCGTATTGTATTATTTCATAGTCACCCTAATAATTATTACCAGTGATCAATTGTTGTCTCACCTCATAAAGCTTTTGCATTCAATTAATCTGACGACATAATTCACTTAGATCGTATCGCGAACAATCCTTTTAATAATTGTATTATCATTATGATATTCCGTTATAATTGGGCCAAATGACGCCGCTATAATTCAGTCGCTGCGATAGTGTTCTATGCAATTAACTTACCACTCGATTCCGTCGCTCCCTCGTTCCCTTCGTCGCCATCTGACTCGGTCTCGTCATCAGTCTCACCCGAACACTGAGTTATTTCTATACCTTCGCCATCGTTGCCTTCGTTAGGATTTATACCCAACTCGCAACACTTCTTGTAATGAGCTTTACTTTTCATGTGTTTTGTTAGGTTTCCTTTGGTTTTGAAACTGGAATTTAATCAATGTTTTTTTTCATCACTAGTTATGATATAAATATAATGTTCATGTAAATAGTTATTGGAACACAAATTACCTAAATGCACAATGTATACATGTATACGGTCGAACATCTGTATGTGTTCTTATATGTTTTTTTAACATGGAAGGTTTTTTGCATCGAATTCCACACTCGGAACATACGTAGCGTCCCCTCCCTCGACCTCGAACATATGTATATTCTTCGTTGCTTTCAAAACCCCCCGTCAATTCTTTTTTTGGTGTTGTTGTGCTGTCATAAGGGTTAATCTTCAAGTCTTCTCCCTTTTTAGCATCAACTGATAGCTAAAAATATTTAATGTTACCCATTAGTAGGTATAAATAGCTTGCACTCAGAATTAATAAACCTCTCGTTTTATTACAAAACTATAGTTTTTATATTGTGCTGAAAAACATTGTCATAGTGCAAAGATCAAAAAATAAAATACCTTGATAAAAAGTTTCAAGAATCTTCCAATTAATATTACAACAGTTTTTTTTGTAATCATATTTATTTAATACGAATTAATTTCTTATTTAAATATTTTTGAATTCGAAAAATAATAATATAAAACAAAAATGAATCTCATGATTGCATACCTGTTTATCCTTTGCATTTTTCTTCCATTGCGATGAATGAGTCAATATCAGATCCTGTTTGATTATAGAGACGGCCATGTTTTGCGGCCGATGACGTGAGTCATAGAGAGACATGGCAGACGACGCTGACAATCCCAGCGGGTCTGGCGTCAACTCTGATAATAACTGTAAACATATTCATACATTCATGTCACAATCATCCGTTTAGTATGGTATTATAACAATTTGCTAAGATATAACATATGAACTTCACCTGCCAATTACTGTACATGGACAGAAAATGTTGATTAGGCACGTATGTTGGCTGTGGCCGGTTTATGGTACAGTAAAATACTTTAGTTGAGCATTTGAGTCCCAAGTATGTGTACGCGTTTCCATTTAAGTATAATTGTCCATACGCTTTAGCCGGCCGTGGCGTCTCTGGTGATACCAGTGGCATTGTATTTGCGTTCGGCGTGATACCATGGTGCCTCTTCGGCGTAAACGTACCGGGCTTAAGCGGTAAGGTTGACGGTCTCAAGAATTTTGGCTTTCTCTCGTCTATGGTAGAATTAGCCGTCAGGTTTTTCTGAAAGTATGACGTTTCTGATCTCTCATTCGCAATGGAATTTTGATCGATGTCGTGTATGTTTACGTTTTTTTGAACTTCTGAAGAGCTTTGAATTTGATTATTATATATTTCAGCTTTCGTTATCAAGTTTTCAAAATTAAAATTACGTATTTCGTTAACCTCTGATTTTATATCAATATTTTTCGATGCTACATGATAATTATGTTCCTTGCATTTTTTGTTCATTATATAATTAGTATTTTCTTTCAGAACTGGAGTTCTAGGAAATCCATCACTACTTCTTTTCAGAGCTCCATCTTGTCTGCCAGTTGATGTACGAACGATATTAGTGGCAAAAGTAGTTGTATCATCAACATTCTTTATTTTAATTATAGGCAACGGCGACGCATGTTGCACTTCAACATTAAGATTATCTTTGTTTTGACTATACTTATCAGATTCTAAATGCGAGTGTTTTAAACTAGGACTTTGAATACTACGAGACCTTTCATATGTAGAAACTAATGACGTCTTCCCAGCAGGACTTTTAACTGTTAATGAATCTTGAATGGTTTCATTAGGTGTTTGCAAAGAAATTTTATGTACGTCTCCATTTACAGATTTTGTTGATATATTAGAGTTTCCAACAAACACACCTGGCGTATTTGGTCCTGGTATACCCGGTACGTGAGGAATTAATTTGCCTCCATGTAAGATCGTAGTTGCGCCGTTAGGGGAGGAGGATGGACTAAGGGGAGGTAATGTTAAAGGATTATATGCTGTAATAGCACTAAGAGGTGGAAATTGGAAATGAGTAATGTCATGAATATTGAGCATATTTTGAGCTGTTGCTGTTGAAATTGTAATTCTGGGAGTCTGAGGTTGTGGCGTACTTATTATTTCCTTTGGCGTCGGAGGATTGTGGACCATAGTCCCACCGGAATGTAGTCCTGATCTGACCACCACACTACTAGCTTCAGAGTCATTTGAAAATTTTGACGGAGAGAGATTTTGTTGTACCATAATTGGAGAAAGTTGGTTTTTGCTCGGTTCGATACGTAGTGTAGTGGTGCTTCCTGAATGGTCAACAATTTTAACTTCGCCACCAAACATTTGAAGCGAAGTTGAACTGTGTCTCACATGTTGTGAAATTTCCTCAATTGAACGCAATGTAATTTGATTTGTATCTGTACACCTTATCTTCGACTGTGGATATAATTCTGCAGAACGAGGTGCTGAGATCTCTAAAACGCCTGGACTATAAGCCTCAGGGGTGCTATCAATCCTTCTTTTAGGACTGGATTCTTTAATTCTTATTCGTAAATTTTCCGTTTTTCTATTTATATCGGAGGACCCTCTTGTATCCACAAGACGAGTATTGCCTAACAATGGGCCCGGAGATGGTAAAGGTGCTATTACATCATTGTTTTCAGTTTTTGTTATGACAAGATTATCTGGCTTCGATTTTAAGGATTGCAACTTTGTAACATTTAGTTTAGTGGCTGTGCTAACTTGAGTTTCGGGCAGTCTAACGTTAATGGAATTGCTTCTCATAAATACATTTTCCGGTCTCATAACGTTTTTTATATCTTTTTGTAGGTTGTTGATTGGTAATGAATTATTAGTTATGTTTCCTTTACAATAATACATTCTATGTATTTCGAAATTGTCAGCACTTCTAAATATAATTTGACACAAAGGACAAACATATAAGGCTCCAAATCCATCCAACAGTTCACTTGGCACATTGGATAAACCATTAGTTTTATTTTTTAGCAGAAGATCTTTTATTATTGATCCTTCAGGATTCAGTGGATGTTTTTGATCATCAAAATTAGTGAAACTTTCCGAATGAGATCGTTTTCTGAATGTATTATCAGTCTCATTATAGTTTTTCGTTAAGTTTAATGGTATGACATCCGATTTTATTTCATTTTCAGATATAAACTGCTTGCTTTCCGCTATTTGTTTGATTTTTCCATATTTCTTTTGCAAAGGTGTATCTATAACGTCAACGATGGCCTCATTATCTGATATAATTTTAGAGATATGTTCCGTAAGAAAGTCAGCGTTCGGCGAAATCGTTTTCTTTATCTTATCCTTTTCGTCAGTGCCTTGATAAAACGCTGCTCTGAACTTGGGTTTATAAATTGTTTTTGATTTATTATTATCATTCGAAGGAAAATTCATGCTCATTGATGGTACGCTATTGTCATTAGTTAATTCAGGAGAGGAGAATTCCCGAGATCGTGTGTTTTCAAGACGAACAATTGAAGCATCTGACCCCGTATCGGAAAGAGAGGTGGGCGGTATTGATGTGTCACTTTCCGATCCACCAGATAAATCGTCATCGTTAATAGCAGTGGATGCATCAGGTCCTTGTAATCTTAAAGCGTGCGTTCTTGACCTTCGATGCTTATATAGGTTGGATTTCGTTTTAAAAGCAAACCCGCAAGGTACACATGGATAAGGTCTTTCGTTGGTATGAGCTCTGATATGTTTTTGGAGAACCGAAGGCTTGGCACATGGTAACTTACAGTATGGGCATATATAGCGGCCCGTTCCACCACTGTAAGTATCCTTGACAAAATCATTTTCAAGATTATCAGTCTTATTTGGAAATTCTTCAGGAAAACTGGTCTTACCAGATATTTGAACAATATTATTTACATCGCTTAACCTAGAATTTTCATCACTAAAATTAATTTGTACATTTCTTTCTGATACTGCAACTTGCTTTTTATACTTTTCTTTAATTTTCTCTATTTCTGGGTGTGCTGCAGCAATACTACCGTTCGAAATTGAGGTATTGCAAGCAGCATTTGATTCCCTTTGCCGGTTTTCCTCAACCTTGGATATATTTGAAGGAAATACTGACACAGTGGATGCCATTTTTTTAAACTTCTTGTGAAGGTAGCTGTGATCATTGTTGTTGGAGAAATTACTGTCCAAACGTTTTTCTTGTGTCAGCGGCATCGTATCCGCGACCTTTTCACCTGTAAATAAAATAATTTGTACATGAACAAATTTTTTATACTTTAAAACAGTTTCAAAAATAGATAAGACTAGAGACTTTATTCGTAAAAACTCGAAATCGAAATATTTTTATGGCCAAGTTTATAACATACTAAGAATTAAACTTATTTGTGAGTATACACAAAGATCAAAATGTTCAAGCACAAGAAAGACATTCTTTAATTACCAAAATACTGAAAAACAACCACACAATATTTATCCCCTTAATTTTATATATAGTTATAAAACAAATATACGAAATCGCACTTGTTCCTGGCGATTTAGCAACTTACGGCTAAACTTTCTTTTTTCAACTTTCGCTAGACGATCCATAGTCGTAGTTAATTTTGTATAACAATTGCAATGGTAAAGAATAATATATTGCTTTGATATTTTAATAACTAAACTGCAATTATATATGTGTTCGTATTTATGATCGTTTAATGTTACACCTAAACATTTTTAATATTTACCTAACTAATAGAACCGTAGTAGAATTTTCTTTTGTTACATTATATTGTATACATCGTAGCGTACGTCGTTTTACGTAACACTTAGGTATATATATACTTAATTCAGAGTTTGTTTTAGAAGCGTTAGCTTGAATTGTTGTACCGTCAACAAGTAGTGAACGCGGCGAGGTGGCGTGGGGATGAGTTCATCCACGGCGCATGTGCCGCGCTATGTTATGTCTATGACTGTACGTGACATCACCGTGACGTAGCTACCAACACGCGCTAACGGCCTAATGAACAAGGGTATCCCCGATTTTTCACGCGATATACTATTTTTAAATTGTCATTTTCTTATTATACACTATACGTGCTTACAACCTATATACTGCAACATAGACATTTAATTTCAATATTTAAGTATATTCTAGATATATTTTTTATTAATATTGTCAGTAGGTGTTTTTGTAGATAATTTACGTAAAGATTGTGATAACCATACAAAAAAGTTACCAAATAACGAATTAGCAAAAACGATTTATTATGTAATTAAGACGTGTACTAATCAGAGGTTAAGATAAAAAAATGTCATATTTTATTACGTTCGGGTCAGAACGTACTCTAAAGCATGAAACGAGCGAGTAAGATTATTAAGAACATAAGTTCGTAAGTGTGGGTGTTAATCTAAACAAAATCCGTACGTATGTAGTGGTACAGTACGGATGGCGACCTCGCTTTGCGCTCACTAGAGGCATTCGTGGACGACTGCGTTGCTGCGTTCCAAGAAGGCGTTACAATTTCTGAGAATCGAAGACAGGCAAGCCGCTCCACTCGTTTATAACGAGCCAGCAAATAAGCGCAGTACGCATACGCACTACGCACACAAGCATGACCCGTTCCACAAGCGATCGGGCGGATCTATGTGCCACTCGCGTCTGGTGTGCGCTCATTTATTAACAAGTTGCAAAAAATGACAATAAATATTCATTCCATATGAAACTATTTCTTATTACGCTAGACATGATTTTCTTTCAACACGATGCTCTAAAGCGTCTGCCTTTACACGAGCTGGCTCGTAACGCAACACCTTACTACTGGTAATGAGATGCAGCAGGTCCATGAAGGGTGGTGCGGCCGTGCGGCGACTTGTGTTGTAATTGTAACGAGACAAAGGAATCCCGGCGGTCGGCCGCCGCCCGCCGGCCTGGCGCCAGGCCAGGCGGCCCTGGCGACGCCAGTGTCGGCCGCCAGCACGCCGCCAGCTTGTTTTGCCTCCACCTATCACTCGCACCTTACACCGTCACCGCACTCGGAATGCGCCGGCTCAAAGACTAACATTACTTTAGTATTCCTACCGACCTATTCATTGTACAGATGCTATCGAATTTATTTCTACTGCTGAAATGTCATTTATTGTTTTTATCTAATGATGATAATACATTTTGGATTTTATACAATCGCTCACTGAATTAAGTTGTGAATTTTTTTTACGTATACACATAATATGGGTCATAAAAACGTCAAACACGTAATGTTGAGAAAAATGTTTTGAAAAGAAAAAATATTACTTAAAAAGCTTTGCTACTATCCTATAACAAAACGGATTCCGAATTATCGATGATAGAATTAACTATATTATCATAAACATCATTAAAATATGTTACGAAAATGTAGACTTCTTTACTAACCATAAATATTAATTATATTATTCATTTAAATAAAAAAACGCGTTGTTTTCTTTTTCTGTTGATACACAAAAGCTCGCAAGTCCTTGACCCATCGATCGGATGTAAACGAGTGAAAACACTAGGCTAATCTTACATGGATGCCTAGTTCCATCTATTAATTCCGTATGCTGTGAAAACACTGTTGTTGTTTATGGTTAAATGGAAAAAAATGTCTTACCTGCCGCGGCGTAATTAATCAGTCCACCATTATACTAGAAGTTGTTTAGATATCATTTGTTTACCCCTTCTAAACATATGTCAACAAGTCCGATAGGCTGCATTTCACCCGCGCGCAAGTGAATCATCGTTAATAATTGCGCGACGATCCACGCCACCACACACACCTTCAATATCGTCACTCGCGTCTCACTCGCACAACCTTACAACAACGCCACTTTCTTTTTCGCGTATAACAATTACCGACGTGTATAAATTTATTTATATTATCTATCGGTAGTAATATTTCGAATGAATGTAAATTCCAGAATACGAGCGACGCACGCTAACACTGCGCGGATGACTGTTCAACTGTTTTTACTTGTACTTTGTCGTTGGTTCGTTTCGTTCCGTTCGGCTATACACTGAACTCCCCGCACCGCCCGCGCCCTCTTCGTGCGCCTCCCTATACGCCCGCTGAGAAGTGATTCATGTCGCGTTGTATCTATCTCCTTCCTTCACCGCAACCGGATCGGTCGCTCTTCGTAATCTATTTATACCTATCTATGCACGGACTTTAACACCGTCTTTCATTTAATTACAATTAATAAAATTCCAATGTAAAACAATAATATCAAGAATGAAATAATCTATACGAATCGGCAAATGCAGGTAGCAATTTATAGTTTATTAAATTATTGTTAAGCGATAATGTAAAATTTACATAATATGTGAAGTAAGATATATATTATGCAAATATCTACTATTATTTATTACGGAACTTGCAGTTTGTGTTTTTTAGGTATCGGTAGCAATAGCGACGCAGCGTAATTTTCATGCAGCACTGATTTCGTAACGGTTGCGCTCGACTAGAACGGGTATTGGCTTTGTATACCTTCACTCAGAGTAGGTACATTCTCTTGACTTTAATCCTTTATCTATTATGATACTCATTGGACTAATCCAACGATTTTTCTGGGAAAATTTTATTCTTTATTAATTTATACACGTAATTGCGGGTGATTTAACATTCCTATATTTAACTTATCTCGTGAACTCAGTATCATTAAGACCTCCTTATCGAATTTCTGTTAGTAGGTAAAGGCGACATCAAGCACATTAAAGTTTACAGACAAATAAATGGCGTCACAGTGGATATTAATCTTCGTATTTAGTCGCCAAGCTGCGTAATGATAAGTTTCAGTGGAGAAACTCCTCAGTACTCTAGTCAGATATGAATGTATAAACATATTATTTGCAATGATAATTGTAGGCGGCTTATCAGTGAGTGCGGAGGCGATGACGCACGCGCTTTGCCGATAGCGCGCAATCGCTCGATTCTTGGCCAGGAAACGAGTGATACAAGCAGCACCGACACGAACAAATTTAAATTTGCAAATTAGGCCTTTATTTATGTAATTATACATTAAATTTGTGTCAAAATCTATTCATAAAACAAATTGTTTTCATTCTTAATAGATTTAATTTGAAACAGCTGGACTTTATGCATCCGTTACAATGATTAAACCGTTAACATTTTCGTATGGATGCTCCTACGTAAGTACTTTCCAATATATCCCAAAAGAATTTGTTAGAGATTTCGGTTAGTACCGAAATCTCTATCAATTTATAATAAATTTTATTTTACCTATGTTACTTAGTAGTAACAAAGATAAAATAACTACTCGTAAGTAACTTGACGAATTTGAATGATAGAATCATGATATTTTCAAATCTACTTATCATCTACGAAATCATTATATCAGGGCGCAGCATTGCTATTTCGCTAATGGCACGGCAAGCGTGGGGGCGCTGGGCCGGGCGCGGGCACTTGTTGCGTTGTTTAGTTGGCATTCTCGCCTGTTGCCGAGATACGACGTCATATCACGACCTTGAGCTACACGCCACTGAAAATACCTGCCGTTTCTACCAACTTTCGGATTTACCGACTACCAAGCTTATTAATTCCAACCTAACCTGTACGTCACAAAACGATATAATCTTTTACAACGATATTAATGATCTACGCATGACGTTTCGTCTAAAATATACATATGTACCTATGTATTAAATAGCAGAATTAATTTAACCTTTTATCTTCATTTTACTCTATATATGTTTGAACTTATTCATATTTTGGTATAAATGTTTATTAATCTCTTTTTATTAATACAAAGTGCATTCGTTTCTAATTCTAAGCAACTACACCTCCATAACATAGCTATTGTGTAAATGTACTGGTCTGGTCAGGCGCCATAAAGTCGCGTGGGCGGGAAACCCGTCTTTAGTAGTGATGGCGAACGTTGAAACGAACAAAATATTGCACATACGTACGCTATAGCATACTTTCTACGTCTTATTCAGATATTTAGTCTACATATCAAGTGTGGGTTATATCGTGTTTGTGATATGAATTTTATATTAGATAAAGAATATATTGAGAGTCATGCGATCGTACAGCTTTGAAAGACTTCAAGTAAACTATGGAGGCGACCGATGTATCCCACTTTAGTTGGGCTTCCCTCGTAACCGGGTCATCGGCTGGTGGCTTGGGCTGACCGCTATTATAATATTATGTCGACGTCGTGTAGCTACGATGAGCCGCGCCCGGCTTCCGATCTCCTTGTTAGGTGCTCTAACACGGACTGAGTAACGCCTACATATTTACTGTCAGCTACTGGTTAGTAAATAGCGCACGACCGTAATATGAAATCATAATAATATTTGTAGGCCAAGATTTTCTAAAATCAAAATACGGATAACAACAGATAAATTAATACATTCATATAACATATTGGATGTAATTGTTATTACGGAAATTCGCTGAACAGTTTCACAAGGACAAATGTGGAAGTTAAAAATACATATTTTTATTTGATGAACTTAAACTCATTTCGGCCATCGTATTATACGTTTTAGTGTAACAAAAAAAGTCCAGCTGTCCTCTGCCGATGCTCGTTGCTTACCAGCTTATGATCATGATCCTGCGGATGATAGCTACGGGGATCAACCCCCTGCCCACCCAATCATCTATGTCCACCCGTGCCAATTCTTAAATTAAACTCGATTGTATTGTTAATGACTCACTGTGCGTTAAATAAGCCAAAAATTGAGTATCTACTTTTCTTAGCATTTAGTGTTCGATTTGACAAAGACTGCCCTCAGCTGAAATACTCCTTACTTAGTAAGTAGGTAAAACAATCAGTTGAATAATTGGGGTACTTAATTTTTAAACTTCAAATCCAGGGTCGGAGATTTCTGAACCAGGGATGAAAAAGAATTCAAAGATTATTTAGACCTTAACTGACGTTTTAAAAACAGGCCGGGGTACTTGTCTCCGTCAGCGATTGAGCTGCTGCTGTAACATCTTATACCCATACCGAGATAACTTTTTGTTGGTGAATTAGTAACAAGATGTATTGTAAAAAGAAATAAGACACAATAATTACATACATATTTAATTTTAAGAATGTTAAGAAATGTAAGAAGGAGACAATTTATTTGTAAATCCATTTTGACCTTCAAATCTTAACTTGATACCAAAAATTACGTGCAAAATTTTCATCTGCCAAAAATAAACAGCAAGAACGAGGCACGCAAAACGGGCGATTTCTCGACGAGACGACGTGAACTCACAATTAGTTACTGCCAAAAATTTAGTCGTAAATATAGTTACCTGTCATAAATTATTTTGACATGTCATAACAAACTAAAACAGACTTACATAGACAAATACTTATACATATTATATGCCTATTATTAGTAATACACATTACATGTTTATTTTTATAGACCACAAAATTTCTAATAAAAAAATAATTGACATTAAAGCTTCACATTGTTATAAGATGTTAAAATGTAAAATAAGGGTAATAAGTTGTAATTTGACTATAATCAAGGCGTAGAATATTTAAAACTTCAGTAGCATGTCGGGTTGCACGAGTATGCATTATAAAATAAATTATAAAAATGAAAAATCGATAGGTTACAATACAAAATGTGTGTAGCGTATATACAGCGGACAAGTACACCTGTATCAAGAGAATGGCGTCATTCTCTGTGAATTCATCCGTTCACATATCAACAACTAAAATCTTCCATATGTGCGAATGCGACAATAATATTCATGACTCAGCCGAACCGAAACGAAGCTGAATTCCACTTGACCAAATAAATAACTACGTATTCATTGTTGCCAGTCTTTCCTGAATGACGCTTTTTGTAATTTGCATTGGATTAAATAAACAATGTTATAAATTTGTTGTCTTTTTGAAAATATATTCAACTAATTGGAAACATCGGAATGTTGTAAGCGACGTCCTTGTTGGATATATTAAATGTATATAAATCAAATGTATGTAATGTATATAAATGAAATGTATATACTTTGAGCATATATAGACGTTTTAATTTTTTTTCTGCTTGATAATGCTATGCAAACCGAAATAGATTTGGCGGGCGTTCCTTACATCACATAAGCTCTCGAGAGTGCTATGGAGTGACAGGAGCGAGTTGGATTCTGTTGTTGGCCGCTCGCCAGCATCGTGAAGCTTGAAGAGATGTTCCTGCTTCCGAGATGCATTCTTCGCACCTACACAGATGATCTAATTTTTTATTTATGTTTTGCAGCCGCTCGGCCACTTCATTTTATCCATTGTTTTTAATTTAAAACAATAGCTTATAGTAATGTAAGCATGAAATACTATTAGATCACTATTACATTAAGCACACGATTCACATGGTTTGTAATCCATTGACGTCTTAATCGATTTTTTCTAGTTTTTGCGGATAGTACTCCTCTGGTTTTCTAGTTAGTGACTCATGTGAATAGACGTTCAATAACCAGTAAACCTGTAGAGCAAACAGTACATGACGGTCCAGGACAAACATTTTAAAAGGTTAATTGACGTGGTAAGACTAACATGGGTCTAAATTAAAGAAATCATTATTTATTGTTCAGTTTTCTTTCATTGTTTGGTAAATGTTAATTTTAGCAAGCGTGGCGGACTGTGGCCTTAATCCTCCTCATTCTGCAAGGAGCCCTGTGTCGAACAGAAGAACAATGAAAGGGTGAATGATGTTTACGTAACATCACGCCTGTAATCTCTGAAGATAAAGGCAGAGGAGTGCAGTACACGCCGACGTTTCACTTTATATTACTGTCCCGTTATGGAATAGTTGATGAGCTTCTTCCCATGAAACGGTCGATAATCATGAAATATATTTTTTTTAATTAAAACCTTGTATTTGAATATCATTCACTTGACTCACTAAAATGCCACATTCTAAAGCTAGTATATACATATATACACATATACTAGCTGTGCCTACGACTACGTAGCGTACGCGTGGATTTCGTATATTGTTGTACAACGCGTATATAGTTTTCGGGTCTCTTGCGCATGTAAAGGCCCCCATTATGAATTTTTAAATATATCTGCCATGTACAGACAGCGATCAGTTACAGTTTTATTATATATATTTAGTATACATATAGCCGCAGTATAAACTTTTTAAGCTAACGTTCGCCGTACCGATAAGCACAAATGATAAAAGATAACGATTACGACAATGTGATAATGATAAATGTGAATTCACAAAAGACTAACAATAACGTCCTACATTATCTACATATCAGCCGAACAGAAACTGAATTTTTGCTATTGTCTATTGTGTCGTTCATAACGCACTATTTACTTGATGTCTACGTAAAGAACATTTTAATATGTCTCATAATACATAATATTATGTATGAACATATTTATTCATACATTATTTTTGCGATGGTTATATCATGACATGTACAATAAATTAAAAATACAGAAATGCTCTGTCACTCTCGCGCGCACCGACAACTCGCTATACAGAAAGAATAAAAGAATCGGTTTTTTATAATCTAACGTTTTCGTACTGCGGTGCACTTCATAAACATGACTTGAGTTCGTCATTATATTTAAAAATGATTTTTCTTTAGCTTCGCTGTAGCTTCATATCATTATTAAGCTGCAGCTAAGATACAAAGATACATATAGCTCAATATCATTATTGTATCATTACGTCAACAACCTTACGCGACTGCCTACACCTTTTAGCCGCAAGTGTCAAATATCCGTAGTCTTAAACGCCTAACATGTTAGGTACCTATGACTTTGTCGCTTAGGAATTTTTATAGGTATTATCTGATACTATTTCTATTTTAAAAGAAGCCCAAATTTTATTATTCATTTCTAGAAAAATACTATGTGATCTGAATGGTACTCACACACACACATACACTTTTTTTTTCTCGTTAACATTTCTTGCAACCCAGGTAATATTGTAAATTATTAACATGAATAATCTTTGATTTTATTTACATTTTTAAATATCTACCTATTCGGGTTTTGGCATATTTGAATTTAATTTTTCAATGTTATTGTTTTCTGTCAGTAGGTATACTTGATATAAAATTTTAGGTACTTAGGTACCTACTTACCAAACTTCAAATTATAAGCTATTGAATTGACCATATATTATATCCATAACATTATGATCAAATATAACAGAATATTATATAATTGCTTCGTTGGTCGTCTCGGTTGAAAACGCGATTGCCGATCGAGAGGTCCTGGATTCAAATCTTAGGTCGGGCATCATTGGCTGTTTCTAAATTAGATTTATAGTTGTGTCTCGAACTCTGGACATGTGCCTGGTGTATAGCAAGATGATGATCATCCATTTCATAATGGACCGTAAACGTACCATGTACATCTCTGTACCATTCTCTTCTGCCTACCTCTTCGGGACTTACAGGCATGATTGTACGTATAATACAATAACATGATCGATCGCACACGGTAATGAATATCATTATCATTTGTTTCTCTGAATGTAGTGATGTTTTCGGCTATACAGCTCTAGAAGTGTAGATAAGATAAAATTATAAGACAACAAATACGAGAGAACTGTAAATAGCGTTACGGCGAGTTGTTACGATTCTCGGAAGACCCCCAAGCACGCGCCGTGACTCGGCCGCGCTGCACGCCGCGTCATGTTACAAATTTTTTCACATTTACGACTCCAATATTTCCAAGAAACACCCCAGGTTCCTGTTACCAGAAAATACGGATTCATTTTTAAATGCATTAACTCTTTAAAAGTACACCTCGATAGATACCTAACCGACCCGTTTATAATACGTTCATTCATTTACGTCAGTGAGTTGAGGCCAAAGGTTACACCTATAATAGTTAGAATTAATCGTTAGGAACAACTTTGAACTGTGTTACCATGGCATACAGCTCAAAACTATCGTTCACATCGACCGCTGTCAGTACATTCTAGTTCGTCTGATCGTAAACATAACGATGGTAATAATAAAGAGCTTACCTAATTACAATCATAACAAGATCTAAAAAAACTAATTGACGTTTTACATTATGATCTTTCGCGCCACCTTACTAATAAAGGTAGGCTTATGAGTTACGTACAACGCCACCTACTGAATTAGTGTTAAGAGCCATAATTTAGTGCTTTGAATTAACAAGCACATTATAAGACAATTTCATCTACACAACCTTTTTCCGTTGCAAAGTCAAAATAACTTAACATGTTTTATCCAGTACTTTGATTTAGTAGAATGATTAAGAGTTGAAAAAAAAACAGAAAAAAAGACGCTCTATCCAATACTATTAATTCACATGCGTGTACTCATAAAACAGAAAACAGCAAAAAAGGCGTCCGTATATGAAGAGAGTGATGTATATGAAAGAGTACGTCAGGTCTGTGAAGATAGAAATACCATATTTAACACTCAGTGCGCTCTCCCGGCACGGTAAGGAACCTGACGTAACAAATTTGTAAATAAATGTTACGATACATGAATCAACCAAAGTTCATTAAAAATATTTGTATTTAAAGCTCCTTCCGTTTAAGATTCAACTTTTTGTGCAATATATCAATAGTAGCTACGCATTCGATCTTCTAAATATAATTGTTATATACGTTTGTCATATCTCCCTTATCTCTGACCAACCGTGCGACTGATCCTACACTTAGCAGTTTTTATTTAGGTTTACATAGTCTGTAGTGCTTGTTCACGCTTACGCAGTTAGTAAATTGAATTCTGAATCTTATTCGAAACATAAATATGGCCATTAAAAATAAGTGATATGACTATTTTTACAGATAAGGAATTAAAGATAGTTTAGTATCTCAATTTATCATAGGTACATTATAAGTTGCTGAATGTCAAATGAAAAAAAATGTCAGAAAATGGCTGCGTTCAATTTTATTTAAAACGTTTACCATATCTTCAAGTATAAGCAGGTGTAGATTGTACTTTTTGTGTAGTTTTACGTCTCTAAAGAAGCGGGACTAGCAGGTGGTTTATATATTTATTTAAAATTCTAACTGTATTTTACGGTGATATTTTTAACTTACAATAAGTTATGAATTAGCGAAAAAACGTCTACACTCCTCGTAATCCTTCTAGCGTATTGGTGTCTGAATATCCCCTATTTGCTCAACATTACTGAAGTCAAAGACTACCTCTGCAGCGATAGATATATTATGAAACGTGGGAATGCACTACACTCCTTTGTCTAACTAACCCTTTGGGAATTACAGGCGTGATGTTACTACATGTAATAATTTATTGGACTATGTATTTATATTATGATTTTTTACTTTTTTATTAAATATAAATAAATACAAAATGCTCACCGTTAAGTAAACATACTGGCAGATCTGCCTTCGGTATATATTCGCTTCGTAAATTGCGACGTCTTTGACCGTAGACTCATTTGTAACGCTTCGATTATCTGGCGGCGCCCGTGGGCCCACTGGCGTCGCCATGGCAACCCTTGGCATGCGAGGATTTATAGTTCATCTAATTGTAATCGGTACAAGCAATTACCCACAAGCTCTTCATTAACTTGCGACGTTCGTCGTAATAATTGATTTTGATTGCTCCCGCCTCTGTTTATTTACCATTTTTACATACATAAATTGGATTGAATGTTTCATAAATGTAAATTTAATACGTAACGCAAGCAAAGAAATGTATAAACGTAATAGCAAGGAAATGTTTTAACAATTTTGCCAGTAAAATATTCTTGCTGCATTTTTTGGGTGAAACGTGTTGTAAAACGTAATAACTACAATGAAGGTTGATTTAAATATTTAGGCGAAAAATTCAAATGAGGTTACACAGTATTGTACTGTTGGCGACCCGCGCAACACACATGCATTAATTAAGTACCTACCTAAACCTTAAACACGCGCTAAAGTATAGTGTCACGTTTCAACATTTTAATACAACTATATAAATCCGTTGGTTTTAAACTTTCAAGTATAATTATTTATATATGATCAATAAATTTTAAGTTTAATTACTAAAAAAAATATTAAACATAAAATGTTATTAATTAACAGTCAAATGCTTTTACCGTTCAATTCAACCAATAAAAGACAGATATTACAAAATATTTTATTTAACGACGAACTTCAGATAAATATATACATATAATAGATACGAGAGTAGCCGCGTTTATTGCACCTGCTTACAAGGAATCCGTTGCATGAGTAGAACAAGGTACCTACATAAATACCGTTGTTAGGTATCAAAATACATAATGTGAATGTATTTATGTGTAACGTTACTTGTGGTTTTGGTACGTCTTGATAAAATTCTGACGTACATATCGCATACATAGATATGTCTGTACACGTGCATACTACATTATTTACGCATCTTTTCTCTGCAAAGACTAAATTCAGATAGCGAATTGATAAAAAAAACGACTTACACAAAATTAGGAATCCAGTATAGGTGGGTATAAAGTGCCCGTCTTATAAAATTGTGACATTTTTCCATAATATAAGGCAATGGGAAATTTTGTTATGGGATAGGTAAAATTCGATGTTACATTTTGTAATGGCATAATTTGGGAGAGGCATTATTCTAAATATATATATGAAATTTGGATTTGATTCTATTTCATGTAGCCGAGGTTGCGAATAAATGTGATGAATGAAGTCAACGGAAAGTTGTATCGGGGCGGCAAGAACCTGTAGGACCGGTCGACGGCGCTTTTTGTTCCCGGACTCCGCCGTCTACTAACCGCACGTTAATGACTGATCTTTACTGAATTTAAATCGGAACGATTACAATCATTTCTACTTTGTATTCGTAATCTGCTCCCTATATTGTAATACATAACCCTTGGGTGGCCTAGTAGGAATATCTTACAAGTACTACCTAAGGAGAGGCTAACATCTACAATGGAAAACAGTTTGAGTATTTAGGCTGAAAAAAAAATTCAGATGTTTATTTTTAATGCTATAAAATTATTATCCTGTGTTTAATATACTTGAATAAGGTAAGATGATGGAAAATATGTATTTCATTTTGCAATAGTGTAATCACCTGTAAAAATCTACGACACGGTACCGGACAAAGTATGTTTTTCTTGTTGAGTTAATTAACACCTGTACACATTATGTGACAATAAACAGTATCTTCTATCTGTATCTGTAGTATTATCAGAAAGGTAATAATCACCTTGACGACGACCGACCACCGTTTACTTCTACGATTTTGCAAGTGAAGTGCTGCGTCATCGATCGCACAGCACGCGTACAGATTGGAGACGCGGGCTGTGATTGTACGCAGCGCCGAGACGAGCGAGCGCGGCTAGGCTAGGTGTGCGCGGCGGATCGGCATTCGGCAAACGGTCGGCGGCGAGCGGGGGCGGGCGGACATGCCAAGGCAGGCAGGCGAGCAACATATTTACTCATACGCCCGAGGCGTAAATCACCGTGCGTCTATTTCGAGTGGGCCTGCACGGTGGCGCGCGGGGAGCGGGGCGCGGGCAGACGCCGATGCCGGTCTGGCGCCAGAAGGATTCCCCAGCGCCCCGCTATCCCCGCGTCTTTTCTCGAGGTCACGCGTAACTGAGTTCGTGCTGCCGCGAATACCTAATATACGAAAGCTGGGATATTGCATTTTCAAGATGAGCAGTTTCTAGCTTCAGAGCCGCTCGTATTTTACATGGTTAGAAGTATGGCTGTCAATATTAATATTCCATACAGACGCAGTCACAGCTGTGAGGAATTCAGAAGACGGGGGCACATTTTTTTTTTAAAATACAATGTTGTTTTTGTAAGGTTTCACTTTTATTTATTACTGTCTTAAGTCGAATAGAAGCCTCAAATTCTTATATTTTAAATGTTTCTATTCAAAACTTAAAACTGAATTTTCGTAGTCTGATAACATACAATAAGGCACCGCCATCTAGCGCTATGTGACGCTGCAAAAATAGACGTCGCTTAAACTAACACGTCAGCCTCGGTTCGTTACAATCTACTACAATATCAGTATGTAATGATGCAAGATAAAATGACTCGTGGATTCTGTTCTTTGGCATTATCTACCAGAATTATAATCGAACTAGAAATGACTGCTTTTCACACACCTACTCACGCCTAACTTATCTGTGTAATATAATTTTTCATACATAATATCTATATATTAATACGTGATGCAAAAACTTTGAACCCCTTTTTACGAAAATTGCGCGGACGGAAATTTGGCACACTTATAGTTTATATGTAGGAGAAGTGCAGAACGCTAATATTTTTCAATAATTATGCATAAAAAGTACATTAAATCAATAAATAAAACATTACACAACCAGCATGCATTTGACACACACATACATACTCTGTGGTCAAATTGTTTATTATAGACATAGTTGAATGTCAAACGGAAAACGTTGTTTACTGTGGTTTTATTGAATGTCAAACAGAAAAGTTTTATTTGACGAATACTACGTGAAATACTGAGCGTTTATACAAATTTATGTAATAT
>DWDU01000200.1:0-21623 GCA_018245575.1 Jemadia suekentonmiller | reverse complement strand
GGGGGGGGGGGGGGGGGGGGGGGGGGGAGGGGGGGGGGGGGGGGGGGGGGGGAGGGGGGGGGGGAAGGGGGGGGGGGGGGGGGGGGAAGGAGAAGGTAAGCGCGCACGCGCAGACGCAACACGCAGATCACGAAGGTGCCATTTCACCTTAACAGGGAACCGGGGGTCACGAACTGGGCCGTCGTCATTAGCGCTTGTATCGTTCCACCAAACAAGAGCATATTGACCCGGCTATCGGAATCCGTAAGCGAAAGATTTGGAACTCGGATTGCTCGCGTTAAATACTAACTAGCAATCGCCATATTGGAACGTAACATTTTTGAAATTTAACATAAGTTATAAGAGAAGCGTTTTATATGTACTCTTTCTACATTAATTGTGGATGTGCTATATCGAAAGCGACTATTTAAAAAGTAATGTCTGTATGGATACGTATTTACAGAAAAAGAGTCAAGTAATGAATATAATTTTGTATACGCATTATGATAAACGTGTTTTGAAATGGTAAAATGTCATTAAACATCAATCGCAGCATCTTCTTCCGATTCTTATGACGGCTAATATAGTGAATTGAAGCGCACGCCCGGATCAAAGGCGCGCGCGCGCGTTCCGATCGCTGATGCCATTGCTGTAATAGAATAATTAATGGGCATCGGACCGCGCCACCGAGGGTCACTGACAGTGCACTCCCTACCGGCTGCATTCGTTTTGTACACACGCATTGTGAGAGCCCAATGTGTGCCGCTTCATAGAGCTTAATGCGTTTAAGTGGTAAGACTATTGTTTCCAATCGTTGGGATATCTGAATAATGACCTTAGGGGACGGAGACTAGGACTGTACTGAAAAGTTGTTACTATATTTAACAATACTCAACAGATGACGGGAAATTGGAAGTAGTTATTGCAACAGTCAGAGCCGGTGCGCGCTATCGAACGCACCTGGCCTGAATAAGGCCTGACTAATAAACCTTCCGCTACCTGCTCCACAAATTTCCTACAACAACTATAAATCATAGGAGAAACCGCCTAACAACCGCAAATATCAGGTAAACATTTCTAAAGATCGGGGTCTTACTGCGTTCGTTCCACTTACGAAACCCGCTGAAGGCTCATTTATTATTAGCTATTCAAATTGAGGGAAACAATGCCCCCTGTTAGGGGGTCAAAACTCATGCAAATATCCGACACTTGGAAATAATCTCTGACCAGTGTTGGCCCCATTGTGTTCCATGTAAAGATTTAGAGATGCAAGTTGTGGGCAACGGAACTCTCTGACATTGTAAATTCACCGCGATTCTGTATGAGAGACAGCAGCTGGCCATTGTAATGAATTCTGTGGAGTTGCAATACAAAAGAAGATTTAGTGAACGCAGTAGGAATTAGTACACATGTGTCTTGCAAGGAATACAAAGACGAATCAAAGGCTGCAAAGGACAAAAAACATCCTAATAATAAAGATTTATACTTACGTTGTACCCTTTAGAGTATTTTAAAAGAAAAAAAGAAAGGAAAGAGGTTTGAAGGTTAAGCTTTAAATTAGCTTATATGCTGGTTCCTTGAACGCACATATCCAATTTCCACAGTAGAGAACAAATCTGGACTAAATAAATCTGCGACTTCGTTACGGAACTCAATGTGGGACATCACTACATGTCTTGCGCGTCTGTTAGAAGGACTCCGTTTTTATCACTAGACTCTAGTCATATTAGTAAATGGCGACTGTCAATCAGTTGTTATATGGGTGTTCATAAGGAGATCGGTAAACGATTCGAAACGCGGTGGTAAAAATTTTGTCGCAGTGGTCGACGAGCTGGCGTAAGTAATGCAAGCAAACTTACATTGACTTACTCTACTTACTGCTGCCTTTAATTATCACGGGATTTAGTAACAAATGTACAATTAGCATAATAAAAATACTTGCAAAATAGTTGAAGTGTTCAAATTACATATGAACGGATTGGACGTAATATCACGCGTGTAATTCCTCGAAGAGGTAGGCAGAGGAGTGAAGTACACTCCCACGTTTCGTCAGTTCCGATAATGTCCAACTGTGGAATAGGTGGTGAGTCTATTGCTACACATTGGGCACTAGTAGAAAATGTTAGTTGATAAAATCTAATAGTGTCTTACCCGGTATTTGAACTCGAGACCTCAAGTTTGACAGTCGCACTTACAATCAACACGACCAACGAGGCTGTCAAGAGGATTGGAGGATTCCGGAAATTGGAATTGACACAGTTGAATATCATTAGCATCATTTTAGGTCAGCATTTTAATAAAGAAAACTAATTAAAAGTGAATTAAAATTAATCGAGGCCGTCCAAACGGAGGAATCGACCTAACATAAGCTTATCTGCATAAGTTATTACGATCTTCATGGACATTACGACCATTGTTTTCTTGGCAAAAATTGACGTAATGGAGGCTATGCTCACCCACGAAAAGTACGTGTTATCTCAGTTCGAAGAAACGCGTTCGTTTGCGGATCCAAACAAGGAATGATCAGCCGAACGCACACCAGCAACTATGTCGCAGTGGGTGGTAGAAACGAGGATGAATTCTAACAGCCAAATTACGCGTACACCTTAACCATTACGAAAGCACGTGATTTGATATAACGATGAAACATCAAACGGAACACCACGACTGTAATTCCAGTATCACCAGTACACGCGTACAATTCACAAGTTACGTTTACGTCCCATAATCGAATAGGGGGTGAGCCAATTGCCATACACCGGCCATAAATCGAGACTCCGAGCCACATTTAGGAATTTTAAGATAGAAAAACTCAATAGTAAGCAACACGAGGATCGAACCTAGGACCTCTCGATCAGCAATCGCGCTTACAACCGCTCGAGCTATGAGGAAGTTAACGATGAAACCTTTTGTCCCAAATCTATTTCGATTTAATTACAATAGCCGTTCTGACGATGTTAGCGATAACACAGAGTCATTGCAGATAATTCCTTACACGATTTTGATGAAGAAATTTAAGTTATAACTCTATAATTAAACTCAATAGGGGTTTTATCTAAGCTGTAAAATTTGATATTAAAAATCTGACAGCGCTAAAAGTATTAAAAATAACAGTGCACGATTCCTTGCACAACATCAGCAAAAGAATATGAATGCTACTACACTGAGTAGCAAAAATATTACTAACGATATACTTATTGCTTCAATTATTACAGGTATAGACGTTGATGACGTCGACATGATCGATATAATAAATTAATCTTCTGACACGGTTACGGCATTCCTCTCGCTGCCTTCATTCGTGAAAATAATTTTTATATTACTGTAACTGTTACATAATCAGTAATGGATGAATTTTGGGCCAGATGGATCGTAATTGTGTAACAATGGAATGTAATCTCGGTGTTGATCAAAAGTTGGTTCGTATCTCGGAAGTCGTGTATCAATCGATTCTAGCAGTGGGAGTTCGAGAGCTATCTGCGGAAGCTGAAGACACGAGAGCCAACTCTCCCGTCCATTGTGAGAGCCCGGCGCCGTAACGGCGGCTGCCCTCTGAACTGCAACACGGCCGAATCGCGACACACTCACCGTCCTACACAATGGAAACGAAACTCCGCGGCAACTAATCCGCAGGAGTATCACACTAGGAAGCGTTCCGCTCTGCATTTCCATCTGGCTGGGTAAAAGGAGAGAGTCGCTCGGAAGACTATATCGCGTTACGGTGTCCGTTTGCAACGCGAGCTGCGACCGCGGATGTGTAACTCGAACGCTGTGAAACGAACGGCCCGACCGGCGGGTACACGAGTACGGCTCATGATGGAAAAGTGTGTAGCCGGCGGCTGCGCGATCACCACAAACCACGGCCTTTGTCGACGGCTAATAACTCTGAGGAAACGTTGTAAATGCTGGCCTACTTGACGGTGCCCTGCGGTAGGACCGCTACTTCGTCTTTATTTCAAGTCGGCTCTGTCCGTGGGCCGTTTTTCTGCGTGCATCGATCGCTCGCGAGATATACCGGTGCGGTATGGAAGTTTGCATAACGATAGAATGGATCCGTTCAATAAGGTGCATATCGGATCCCGAATCGGCTGGATGCTATCGGCGCCAGCCACGCGCGTGCCTAAACATTGTATACAATACTACATTCCAGCGCTAGGAACGGTACGCCACCTTGACATATGCGCTGTGATAACAATAAAACTGAGACCGTTTTGAGGCGTTGCAATCGGCATCTCCATTGTTCCACGATATTTATAAGCGATGCGGATTTATTTTGTTATTCGCGCGTGCGATCGTCATAGACGATGGTAGAAACTAAATGGTTCCTGTCGCAATTTCCGAGATTGAACACAAAGTTACTGTTCGCTCGCTCGCTACTCGCTCGGTAGCGCTGTCCTTGTCTGACGGACTGTTATTGTACGAAAGTCGTGGACGAATGTTTAAACTGTTAAAGTTTCGTACATAAACAGTTCTGAGGAATGTATATCGAAAACTATGCCACGCGTATCATCTGTTTTAATTAATAAATAGCATTCGCTAATTATCTGGTTTATTTAAAACGGACATTCGAAATGCCTGTTTTAAAAATTAAAACCAACGACAAAGCAATGTTTCATTGCTGTATCACGATACATTGTATAAATTATATATTGATGAACATAACATTTTGTTAATTTTATTTCTGGAGGTCGGAAAAGACGTTAAAGAACGATAAACTACACGATGATTCAGTTTTAGAGACAAGGCACGTGCTTTGACAAATCTTACGTCGTTCGAACACATTGATGAGTTTCACTGCACTGAGTCATACACTAGTCTTCGTGTATCAAAGGTTATTCTAATTAAGAGTAAAACTTTGGGTAATACAAGAAGGTTATGGATTAATGTTATGATATCATTTAACAAGTGATAAAGGGACATAGTAAATTAATGCTTTATTAAAACTTCTCTGAACACTAAAAATACATAAACCATGTTTATGTAAAATATATAATGTAACTTTGGATATTACCATCTTACTACTATATGTATATTAGTATATAATTGTACCCTTACAGATGACTAAGAGTAACTTTCTCATACAATAAGAGAAATGATTAAGTTTCGAGGTACATACACGAAAATAAATCATCGATGCTACACTGCACAAGAAATAATTATACGAAACGGAAATGTAAACAGATTAACGTAATTTAATTTCGTGAGCGAGGCGCGTGCGACACCAACGTCGTGACGTCACGTGGTGGAGGGAACGGCGTGTACGAAGAAAACGGGAGTGATTCATTCGTCAAATCGCGCCCGTGGAGTGCGCGGGCGCATACTGATGCCGTTACACTCACGCCCTCCGTGAATGCCTAACGAACCAGCCGCGCTCCAACGACAGCCGTAATGGGTGACTGACGCAAACTCACATTATACTATAACACGCACTACACCTTCCAGAAGATTCAACGTCTTACCTGTAACGAAAGAAAAAAACTAGTTGTAAAAAAATCACAATCAATAATAATCATCGCACAACCATCCATAAATGACATTTCGGCATTGAGCAAGGGCATCTAATTCGAACGGATCGAACCATTTCCCAATGTTGATAAACAAAAAAATCAATAGAACAGAAAGTGTGAGTACGCGTGTAAGTAAATAATGCAACAATTGCCTAACGAAGAACCGACACGGGCTGTGGATTGTTATGGGGCGCTATATTTGCGTAATGTCTCGAGACTGCCGGCTATCTCGATACAACAGTTTCTTTGCAGCATGTGACATTTATATGCTGTTTCCATAATTGAATTGCCGCCTAGAATAGGCAGGCTGATAGCTACAACGAGACGGATCGGTAGCGGCCGCGCGGAGCGAGAGGTGAGTTTTGCAACGCCCGAACGGTTTAAGACGGAATCGGTTCAAGGTGACATTGTTCTAGCTTTGTATTGATCAAATTTTGCGATTACCCCACGCCGTTTGTTTTTAATCGAACACTGTTAAGTGAATGGTTATATTTAGGTTATAATTCGATTTACAATTATCCACTTAATTGTAATAAATATTTAGCTCTCCTCGTTTTCTATTCGATACGAAACAAAATGTTTCGCCGCAGCAGTCTTTTAAGAAGCCTCGGATTTAATTCGAGTCCGCATTGAATGCAAAACAAAGACAGTTTAATTAGTTGATAGTCTCTTTTTGTTCCGATTGGGTACTCTCGCTGCTTGTACTATTCATTTTGAAAGTAATAACATCGTTGTTTTTAGTTATTTTCTTAACCACGACTTGAGATTATAATCTACAGACTATTTGCCTCACTTATATTACATTGTTATTAATACATTTTTGTCAATAATTTCATTTCAATTTATTAAAACATTGAATCCTATTAGGCAAAAATGCCGCTAACTAACCTTACGCTTAAGATTTGAAACAGATAAAACGAAAAATTACTCAAAAGGATAAAAAAACCAAAAACGACATACTATCAATGCTGATGAGTAAAGGAATATCCCGTAACACAAGTGTAAGACAAGTGTCAGTTCTTCACGAAAGTTTGGGTCAAGCGAGTATAAACAGGGTTTTCACTCGGAAATAATTTGATTGTTGGAGCAACTTTCATTAGCGAGTGAACAGTAATGGCAACCTACACTAGAGTCACACTTTGCATATCTGTCGACACATTGATCGTGATCTGTACAGAATGTGTTCTCTGGAGGTTTCCCACCAACTTAGGGATGAAAAATGTGATGGAAATTGAAAACTAATATATGACCTTTTTGCCTAAAGCATATGTAATTAACATCACACATTAATTACTAAAATTCATATGGAGCTCGGAAAGAGCATCGTAAAAAATCTTTCCGTGGCGACGATCAACAAATAACAAAAACCATTGTGAGCTAAATAACATAATTGGTGTGTCAACGGAGCGTGGAAACTAATGTTACGTCAGGAGTCGTGACAAGAGATGTTGTAAAGCTCTTCGTGACATCAATGACAAAAATAATGAACTCAAAACGCCATTACCCGAAACCGATACTGATCGTAATTCGTACGTAGCGGCGTCCAGGCGGCGACGCGGCATGTGAACGGTGAACCTGACTAAACAAAGGCTTGCATAACCCGGGAAAACTTCGGATCACGACGTGACCGCCCGAACACCATTATCGAACGAGGAATAGTTAACGTCGATAGTAAACACGCAATTAACTCTTCAGGTGGAGCTTATTATTTAGTTGAACGTTGGCGGGGCGAAAGCGAACACGGGCGATGCGCGAGCGCAACGCCAGTCGATGTATCGAGAGCCGTGCTGAGGTCGTTAATTAAAAAATGCTTACTCATTAATCAGCCGGCTGGCCGCGCTTCGATCACAATCCGCGGACCCGATTTATTACGCTACAGATAACAGTTCTCCGCGCGCCGGCCAGCGGGAACTTACATTCAATTATTTTATTGGTCACAAATGAGAGTACCAGATACCGAAACATTATTAACAGTCGAGATTATGCAGCGACTTTGTTTGAATAAAAATCTGAAAAAATATGTTCGCAAATAAAACGTCTAAGTCTTAATTTAGTTGCGCTCGATCACAAGCGACCGTAAAACAAAGTTACTTAATGAATTTGCGACGTAGTGTATAGTATCCTATTATGTAATGCAACACTTTACGTAATACAGTAAGATTGATTTGCTAATCATCGATGATTTTCACAAATAAATAGGTGAATGAATGTCAATATTAAAATTATTTTTTATAAGATACCAATGCAATATGAAACTTTCTTAAAAATTGTTGTACAAGCTGAAAGAGCAGCCGGCTCATTCCGAGAAACTTGACGTTTCAGCTCTCGAGGTGGTTGATGGCGCCGCTGAATCATGTTCCCGTAATAATGTTGTAGGTTTGGTTGGCGCGCTGCGTCCCCGCGGCGTCGGGTGGTCGCAATCGCTCGCCCCCGTCGCCGCGCCTCAGCGGGAGCATTGTCTGTTTTCTAGCTGATAAGATAATTAGCGCGTCACCCCTCGTTCTGTATCTATGTCACCTTCAATTGCGCTAACATGATAATCTGTTGGAAGGTAAAGTTCATTGAATAAGAATTTGTAAATAAAATGCTCTTTAAATGTGGAACATCATTCGGTAAATATTAGCGATAACACATTCATTTCCTTTATATTATTTTGTGAACGTATCCACTGAAATTAATCGAAACTTTCGGCGACTCGATAATAATAAAAGTGAAAACTAAAGTCGACATGACGTTGCCACCATATCCGGTGGCGGTCCAAGTTTCCTATCATCAAGTGTGCCACTTCGCTTTCTAGGAAGAGCCCGACGAAATGACGGACGAGCGACACGCGAACAGAATATCAACAGCTAAATTATTGCACCGCTCATCGCAACATCCTTGATTAATCATTGCAATATTAACCCAAACAAGGGGCAAACTTTAACGATTCATCGTGTGTTTGTATATTTCCATTTCGGCTGAGCTCTCATTGTGAGCGGAGAATATTAAACCCACGTTTATTTGTAAAGGATAAGCGTCGATTGCGAGATCACAAACCTCGCCAGGAGCATAAACTGTATTGTGTCAAGGCAACTTTTGAAGGCATTAATAACAAATGCAGATACACGAATCGATATTCTCACAAACGTTCATAGCCCCGAGCGAAGAGCAATTCAAAATTTACTTTTGCGCCGAGCTACGAGTATAATTTCAATTTTGAATGAAGAATTTTCGCGGAGTTATTTCGGTTGCGCACTGCTGGTTTGCCGATAGTGTAAACGACCTCAAGACGCCACGATTCGCAGACAATGCTTACCTACAAGCACCTGGCTAATAAAATTCATCTCACACTCGACTCGGGCGCACACCAGCCGTACCGTTACAAACAATGACCCTTCTATTCGATTATGCGACGGTTGGATTACGCAAGTTGGACTTGTGCATCGAAACCTTATCACCGAAACATCACGGACACCATTCGCGCTGCATTATCGCAGGTCAAACGATTCTAGCGGCCACGGCCGGCAAAAACGAGACCTATTTTGCCATATGCTGTTTCTGTGACGACGATGATCGAATAGGGAAATGCAACAGACCAATTGACATCGTAAAGCACCAATATTAACGCCCACATACTGGCCCGAAGTGGGTCACAGTAGATTCGCAAATCAAGCGTCATTGAGATCGCATTACGGTTCAAGGCTATCGCAACTGCATGTAACGCAACGAGAGCGTCCACAGCCTGGGTCGAACGTCACCGCGACATTGTTAGCTGAACTTGAGTTATCGACCCTCACCTACAACTCCGATTCTTCGTCGCAGAGCCGATCAAATTGTGTGCTCGTTTCCAAATTGCGTCTAGTCGATTCGGTCCAAGGAAAAATTTCATCACGATTACAAAACGATGAACAGTATCTATTACATAGTCAATGTGACCCTGATTTAAGAAATCAACGAATACTCGATCGCGACACAGAAGAAATTACTGTTGGTAATTATGAGGCAGACAGTATCTGGCCTATCAATAAGATACCCGTGGCCGTGAGATGTGAAATTATGCGTGATCGCAACACACATATGGTGTTATGTTTGAACGCGTAGGGGGCGAGCATGGGAAATTTAAACAACTACGATGCTAACGGTCGTAAAATTTTACGCCTGCTATATTATAATATTATGATATGTTTACCATCCAACATGTCAGCATAAAACGCTCTCTATTAAATGTTATTTTTTCTTCTTTCATAATTAACAATTCGGGTAATGAGCGAGGATACGAGTATTTCAATTGATAATAGTTTTGTTGGTATACAGACGACTCATGGATAATAATAGCGCTCGATATAGTTGCGTTACTTAGTGTATACGAGTATACATGGTGTATGATTGGAATTGATTCTAAATGTGAATCTAAGGTAATTTGCGGTATGGTATCTACACAATTATCTTACCACAAACCGATTAACGAGAGACAATTTTTTTTTTTATTTTAATCAACTTTAAATTGTCCGGAAACTGTAAATTCAAGGTCGTACTAAAATCATACCTCACGCGTGTTCTCGAAAAATTTAGACTAACGCCTTATGAGCAATGTAATAAGAGAGAGGCAAAGGTGGACGGAGTCAAGTCAGAGCACATTACGCGTCCGTTGAACTTAAAAGGTTCTGACAGGATATTACGGTAATTACATTAATTTGTAAATACAAAAAAAAACTCTGTCGATTCGCGGTGCACCAAGTTAAAAATTAATGACGTAGACGGCCCCCACTCTACAATCGCCGGACTGAGACAGTTAAGTATTGCGTCTAGGATACTAATTGGTATCCATAATATTTGCCACTTTCGATCCGAAAGCAATTTAAATTTATATGGATCTGTTGGCCGCGCTTTGATTTTAACATACTGAAAGGACTTGTTTGACTTCTGCACCGTTTTGAATATCTATCAATTTGTAAATGATGCTTATACATATTGTATAAATAAAACTAATATTGTAACTAATTTGCATCTATATTCTTAATAATAACCTGCCTAGGTCTTAAATATATTATTATATATATATTACTATACATAAATATATTATATTATATACACCTCACCATCCATTCCATAGTGGGACTTAAACGTAACGGGTGAAACGTGGGAGTGTTCTACACTCATCTGCCTACCTCTTCGGGGATAACAGGCGTGATGTTACCATATATTATATACAAATATATTTTATATACATATAATATAAAATATATTACGTAATAATACCGGCTTAGGTCTCAATAATATTAAATATATCTACATTTTATTCGAAACTTCAAATGGGATTTATTCCATTGCTTGTGAGCTAAGTCGGAGCTGGAAGCATTAGTGCTATCTTCCTTAAAAAATCGCTGGGTGTCTGTCGGTTCAGCGGTCAAAGGCGAGCACCTAGCGACTGTCTTAGCATATCGTTTGCGTGAATCGTTCCTTGAAGAAGTGAACAAGAGCGCATAGGAACGCTACATTGATAATTCTTCGACCATAAAAAAATATTCAAACATGACTATATTTTCAACATTGCTGTAAGCAAAAAATGCGAAAACATTTCTGAATCACTAAAACATACCTTTTGTGGAAGGCCAAGGTTTAACAGCTCATCAGCGAAGGATGTCGACGATGCGTAAATCAAAGCGTATTAAGAGGAAATCGCAGCGTTGGAGCCATTTTGTTGACAGCGAGCGTTGTTTGCACGAGCTAGCTTTAATTGAGCATTGCCTTAAACGATCGACCTTCGGACGTGACAGTTTAAAGATTAATACACAAATGTGCACAAAGTAATCGAAGTTGGCAAGTATATTGGGTAAAGATATGGAGAGGGATTTTATTTTTGTTTTCAATGTAACTAAACGAATGACTGTATGATAGTTTATTAAAGCCTTAAGTCACTTGTATGGTTAATTGTAAGATGATAAATAAACTTATCAATAACGATAGTTCTACGTTGATATATAAAACCCCGAAATGGCTGCGGCGTGATCAAAAGTCCGACAGCGCGCGGCAGCGACCGCAACACCTGCAATGTACAGATGCTATTAGCATACAACCAACAGGTGTTTCAGTAGGTGATAATTGAGTCCACTGGTACGGTGCAAGCGATCGCCACGTTCAGATAACGATCGTCGCCAATGCATTTGCGCATTACAATCCTTAGTATGTCTTATATATCGTTCAAGAAGTTTATTTGGCAACAGGTAGACTTTTAACGAGTGTACACTACAAGTGCAGACTAGACATCGATTTCGAATTTGTCATTGAACCAATCGCACAATCGCGCGCGTGTTTTTTAAATAATATTTAGCATCTGTCAGTCGCCGAGCAGTCAGCGAGCTGGAATCCTCTCGCCCATATCATACATTACGAGCACGAGCCATCGAACTGAGATAATACATCACATGGTACCGATGCGATGAATCACCTGAAAATATGCCGAGGCAATTGCGGCTACTGCTTTCTTGCGGTTAATCAAAAAGTTCGGTCGCGAACACGAAATGGGGCACACTGATTGGCTCTTCCGCATTTACTTGTTCAACAAGAGCTTAATTAAGTTGCTGGTCACAAATAAAACGAACCGCACACATTCGTCGATAAAGAATCACAATGAGACTTTTTAATGTAGACAGTTAAACAAGCTCGTGTTGGAATGAAATTATGTTGTTTCGTGACAAAGCGAGGTGAATGGAGTTCAGTGTATTCACAGAACCACTCAGACTGTACATTTCATTTGACAATTTTGATTCAACGTTTTGGATCGAGTAAAATAGACATCCCTGGGGGAAACGGCCGGCGGCGCAACGGAAGCGCGGCATCCGGCGGCACGGGGCTGTTTCGTGAATATTCAATGGCGCTAATTAATGCCAGAGCAAAAACACTGGAAGCGACCTAGTCAATGTGTGTGGTGTCCTTGAAACCATAAACATAAGAACGAGTATTTCTAATCGTACAAAGAGTGTTAAATATAAGTTACATTTATCCATAGGTACATGATTTAACCGTACAAACGTTGACCTGTATTCAACGGAAAAATGTACGTTCTCACGAACCGTCCAACATGTGAAGTCCTTAGGACAGTTCCGCCCTGGTGCCTTTCTCCGGTCGCTGATCGCCCTAACGATTTAAAAACAACGCCCTCGCTTTAACCGAACCGTTAAAATTTAACACGAAACGACGTTTTCTCGACTCACCTCAAAGTTTATAAGACATCCCGTATTTACAGAAATCCAACGTAAATCCATCTGACTGTCTTTGCATTATGTGAAAGCCGGATGATAACGGAATCGCATCTTTAAATAGAACAATGGCTCCAGCCGCGGTCGATGGAATAACATAAGGTACTACTTATACTAAAATCCCGATGATTACTCTAGTGACTGTACGGAACAGTCAACGACCTCGCCGTGAAATAATGACGGTGCGTAGTGTTTGCGAAGCATCACCGTAAAAGCCCATGGAGGAGTTTTTGTTCACATGTAACAAAAGACGTGCCGGGCGGAGCTTTCTTGGAACCTTTGACATAGGCCGAAACAAGGGAAGTGCGATACGGGCAGATGTTTATCTGGCAACATTATGTCAGTATCGCGGGGAAAGCGTTCGGCGAATGAAAAAGGAAAGTGCGGCAGGTGCATCGAGGTGAGCCCTTGGCCGGGGTGCGGGGGGCGCGGCCCGGAATGCGACTATTATTAGAGGAGCCGGCGCCGGCGCACGCCATCGGCCGACACAGGGTGCCCTCTTTGAATAACTCGTGTCAGCTCGTCTCATTAATTTCACATAGAAATGGCTGCATTAACACCTTCGCGAATCCGTGGATAATAAATCTCCTAACGTACATTTTTTCATACATATAAACATATCAGGTTTATGTCAGTGTAAATATGCTTATGAAATTCTTACTGTACTCGTATGCATAATTGTCATTAGTATCTGTCTCCTTTACACTGTAAATTTTTTTCCGACCCTTTTTTCGTTCCACAGTTGGAACATGAGTCTCCTCTCAGAATGAGAGGGTTAAGGCCCTAGTGCATACAATGTAAAATAGTTATACGTATTTAAAATCTCATAAAAGCAGAAGACAGAAGAAAATTGAAGCTAAAATAAGGAATAATAACAAAATACTTCAGTGAAATTCCTTGCCACTTCCTGATCCCAACACAACGCTTCCCGGCGCAGTGCACAGCGCGCTGTGTTATCGGCTAAGGCGGCTTACATCTCGAGGCGCGCCGGCGCCGCGGCCGCCATTGTTAGCCCGGACCATGCTAATGTTCCGCCCCGGGCATGCAATAACCCGCGGTGGAATGCCCGATAGCCTCAACTTCATTCCAATACACGAGATTAAGAGCATATAATAATTCGTAACACTGTCGAGTTGATTCGTGAACATTCCTACCTATAGTTTCTAAAGGCGAACCATTTAAAATCTTACGACAAGAACAATATTGGCAAAGTGCTTTCGAGAAACGTTTGTCGAAACGTAATTCGCTAGGAGGCTTAGCGATTGCAACATATCTTTAAACCTACAAGATAAAGTACTTTTTCGACGAACTGAACGGCACGGACGGAAGCTAGCCAAATCCGTCTCATTGTTGTTGGTTTATATCTTCGAAAGCGAATGCGACGACGGTATCACATCGACATTGATCATGTCCGTCAGTGAAGATAAAATCTATAAATATAAATTGCCACGGACCGGCGAAATGTATTAAATATTTTTATATATAGACCAGTCGTTTCTTTTTCTGCGGCGGCGATAAGTCTAGGTTTCATTTCTGGTTTGTGTGTCGTTTATAACTTTCCATTTATGATATACCTAGTGACCGCGGCCAGTTGCGCTGTGTTCATGTATCTTAAAACTCGCAATGACTTCGATGTTTTCTTGATCTTTATAGTGTCGCCATATTGATGTCGCTGGTCGATAGTTTTATAACCGCTAACACTAGCCCATTTTCCTTAATCTGACAGGAAAGTTAATGTTTCCTCCAACTATATTCTTTACGTTATATCGGACACATTTTAATTAGACATCGATATAGATGTGAAGTAAAGTGAACGAGTGCGCTACAATTTTGGATTCATCATGCCGCTGTACACACTACGCAATCGTAAAGGCAGCGAAATTAGCACCTGCGATACGCACATGCACTTTCAAATTGAAATTCCATGTGTATAGTTTGCAACAAAGCGGCAGTAATACTTGCAAGGAGCGAATTCTGAATTGTAGAAATTTTTCAAATGTGAACTATCTCGTTTAGGCAAAGATCATTCCAGACGTTATTTTTAAAAATACATTAGCATCTTAGAATGTAGCAACATTTTGTGATTATCAAGGGCGTAAAACCCAACTGTGTACTGAATGAATACATTTTCAAAAATTACAATATTTACTTATCCTGAATCACGCGATATTTTCACTACCAAAATCTCTGACCCAAACCCATGGCTTTTATCCCTCAATCGTACAAAGTAAATAATAATGATAATGTTAAAAACTAATGATTGTAATTTATTACATACGAAGTGCCATTGTTGATGTTGTTGTTTAATGATATTGTTATTTAAATGTCAAAACATTTAAAAAGCAATGAGGAAACGCAAAGACGAAACGATATGGACAGAGAAATGACACTGCGTTTATCCTTTTTTGGAAATACATTTGTATATTGAGCGAAACTGTACCCACTGCATCAGGAGAGTGCGAGACTTCAGTCTGAACGACGCGACAAAAATATACAAGTGAATCTTGGTCTCTTTGTACTGTTTTTCGGTGAGAATGATCACCAACAACCCGCTCGTGGTCCGATGCGGTCTTCAATATGCCATAATGAATCACACAAGAAGTGAGCTCTATCAACAAGAGCATGAGTTATCCGCTTCGCAATATTATCGCGATACCCGCCACGGACGACAAGCTGTTCAAACATATCAACACAAATACACAACGTCGCGATCACATACCACAATCATCACATTTGATTGCAGATGTAAAGACAAATTAAACGTTGCTTCAAATTTTAAATAATTATTCAAAGTATAGTAAAGAAACAAAGAACAGCTCTCGAGAATCCGTACTGTGTTCGAGCTTCTATGTAGTAATAGGTATCTTACTAATTATTAGAATATTGGCAGTAAGTAAGGAGAGTAACTCTTCTTATATTGGTGGATGGTTACGATCAGTAGACCATGGGATGTTGTTCAGGGTGATCCGAAAAATACATACCTACATGTGTGTGTATGTGTATATGCGTGGTAGCGTGGTTGCGTGCGTGCGTGTGTGTGTTTAATGTGTACCATATGTGTACCTAAAAACGTATCTACCTTCATTAGACAACAATCAAAACGTTCACACGATAACGAGCATGTAATATTGCGGTTTTTTCCCTCCTTCGCGTCGTGACTTTAAACAAAAAGGCAACTTGATAACTGTGTGTGCGACACGGACGTACGAGAAGCAAAATAATGAAGTCAATAATAACAAGAGAAAATAATTAAATTTAACTAATGCCGCTTTAATACGTTTATAGGTACGAGTAGCTACGTATTTTCTGTTTTAAGTAAATTCATACCATACGCGCCAACAATGTAAATGTATGCTTCGCGAATTAAAAAGATTTGAAATTAATATGAAATACTAATTGATATTGCATTATATGTAACACTAGAAAATTGCTCGAAGAGGCAATCCACACAAATCTAATTGCGCGGAAACCGTTAAAGACCCATACGGACGGACGGAAACGGTTAAATTGTTTCATTTCTTTTACAATTAACATATAAACTGTAATCGCAATTATCGTGGATAAACATAACTAGAACAACATACAAACAATAAATAATGAAAATCATGTTTCGAAAGATACCTATACCGTAAAACTGCACCGCTCGTGCCCGACGGGTGTGTGAAACATACAGCAATGTTCAGACCTAGCCTACAGACAGGCAGCAAAGCCTAGACCTAAAGTAGGCTTTCAGTTCTATTTAAGTGCGCGGAGATACATGTACATGTCTCTGACCCGCACTGACCACATAACACAAACAGCGTGACCGTTATCCCCGCCCATAAAAAGGAGTCAGTTACCCCGCACGCGGAACACACGAGAGATATTAAAATACAAACTAGCAAAGGACTATTAGGAAGATTGCACAAAATGCGCAGCTGTGAAGTCTCCCAGTGCGGATGCGTCAAAGCCGCGACGGGCTTTGATTAATGCTCGCACATTGGCACCTCATTTGACTCGTGCAGTTCGCGAGTGAGTATGAGCGTGCCTGTTAGAATGCCAGCGCTAGCGGAGGTGCCCACTATGTGCCTTTGAGAACCATTGGTTTAAATGGCTTTTATTAAAGGTGAATGACGTTAGTTAGGCACCGTTAAGAAACTTATCACACTCTGTAACTTACACCATCCGTACCCAGGAGGATTTCGATTATATGCGCAGATCGCAAACTTTTATAAGGCGATGATAATTTGCCTCTTCATTCAATTGATCGAATTATTGCCGTATCTTGAGTACGACAGTGGCTGGCTCGATTTAAAAACAAAGTTTTAGATCTTCGTAATATATACATTACGTTCTGTTATAATGGCTACATTAATTCATATTCTTGGCGAGCCATAACAATACTAATGTCGTAAGGGCAATAACACATTGTCTGGAAGATGGAATGCGTAAGAAAATTACCCACTGAAGTAAACGTATAAAACTGGCAAACGGCCCATGTAGTAGCAATTGAGCGTCTTCGGGTTACAACCGGTGCCAATAGACTGGACAGTCGCCATGAGCACTCTTTCGTTGTGGGTATTTCTGCCTATATCGACTTCTTAACACATTATGTGAACTGTTTATTATTTATAGGTACTGCAGTCTTGCTGAACATTGAATCGAATCAACATACACATATCTCCACGCCAGGTTTCTCACGGGGTAGGCAGAGAGCACCGAGTGCCAAATATCTCTATCCTCACAGACCCGCCGCAGTTCTTCTACATTCATCACTCTCTTTATATATACAACAGTCATCGAATCAACAATATCCCATTTCTGGTCATACGGTATAATTGTAACATAACATCTTATCACGTCTGTTTCCCGAAGGGGTAGGCAGAGAAGTATTTTAAAATTGCACTATTAATAGTATTTTGATACAACATAATATAACGAAACCGTACCTACAATTTACAAAAGAAACATGATGCGTGTTGCATGAATTAAATCGAGACACGCCAACAACTTAAATATAGTAGTACCGAAGCATTTCATAGATTTTTTTACAATAATGCTAGAAATGAACCTGGATTGCTATTATTACATGTTACGTGGCGCGTTACCACATATTGCATCGGTGCAATGCCGTCGAGCGAAGCCGACGACAACGCACGATAGCTGTGACGTCACAGCACGCGGCCGCACGTCGCCGCCTCGAAGCGCTACACACAATAGGTACACCTCTTTATCACATTAACAGGTGGCTTAATGCGACATATCTCCGACTATTCTCGACGACAAATTTGGTGCACAGCGAAATATTGTAACATCTGTAAAATTGTAACCAAGTTATGATTGCATTATTTAAGCACAAATGTCATTCAGTTTTTGTAGCCGTGTAAAAAAACAACTTTTCCAAGATTCGTTTAGGATAATTTGATTAATTTACATAGTTCTAACTCACTTATTTTTATATAAAAGATAAAATGTAAATGGGAATATTATTTCTTTATAAAAGACATTGTATTAGATAAGATATAATATTAGCATACATATTATATTATACACATAGATAATAATCTCGTGTACCTTTCGCATTTAACGACTGACTTCAGGAAATTGAAAAACGCAAAGGAGAAGCATTAATGATGTGGAGAAGTATTAATGATGTATTTGGCTGAAACTATAACGAATTTCGTTTACACGTATGATGCTGTAAACACACACGCACACACACACACACACATGTACAATTAAACACTACAAACGGTCTCTATAGTGCACACGTACGTATGACGTACGTACGTACAATGATCTACTGAAAAATGTTTCAAAAAGCACTAACGGTCTCAGCGAACGCGTACAATGCACATACGAACTCGAGTGCCGTTCACAGAGCTGAATTATTAGCTACGCGAAAAAGCTACGTCAAAATGAAAGCTCCATTATTGTTTTCCCTCGCCGCTCGAAAAGCGGTCGAAAAAATTCCTTTTCATTACTCGAGCTTCTGGAAATATTCTACGTGTGGAAATCTAGCTACCAATGAAAATCTGGAAGGTGCTGGTAGAATTGACATGAATACATCTCTTACAGCACTTAGATCATATTACAAATTACGTACCTATATGAATTTGCGATGCAAGATTTTGGCAATAAATCAACATGTGAGGAGCTGTAATCTCGGTACAAAATGTTATTACATATCAGATTAACGCATGTACGGGTGTGTTAGCGCTGGCCACTGGGATCCAATTATTCAATATGCTGCCCGATGGACGGTAACGCTCACGAAAATTGGCCACTTGCGGTCACATCGATACTACAGTCGACCGCGTGAAGACTACAAACGCTTCTGCACTAAGATTGTATCAATGATTGTCGTGTTTCCAATTACATGCGACACAAAGGATACCTTTCATGTTTTGATGTACGGTGACATGGGTTTTTTTTTTTAATTTGGCACCGGAGTGCTCATTGTTAAGGCTGGACATATCTGTATAAGTTGTCGCATAGCAAATAAACGAACAAGTTATACAAAATTATTTATACATACATATATTATTACATAAATATTAGACTGTATTTACATCGCAAATCCTTTAACGTTATTTTTCATTCTCATTCACCGCTCGCCGTAACCGAGCGAAGTGGCCTTCGAATACGAACCACTGTTGGGTGGCGATTTTTAGTATCCTTATGCAAATAATAGAAGGCGCCTAATATTTAAATTGGAACGACCTATCATATACATTAAAAATCATTGAGTCTCTTTAAATACCAACTTTATTATCTATCTAACATTCTCAAATACTCAAATACAGAGCACATTGCTTTCTCATTTTTATAGCCAGATGCTGAATATTTGGACTGATCTTAATAATCAGTATTAGTTAAAATATTGTTAATTGTCCTTTCAGACAAGGAATAGATGAAACTACAAGATTAGTTGTCTATTTCATTACGTACAACTTACACACAGATATTACGCAGTGGACTGTCACAGAATAGTGAATGGCTGGCTGTATTATAAATACAAAATGTGTCAGGGATGTCAATAGGCCTCATTCTGAGGACATCGATATCAATTAGTATCAGTGCAAATGTACGAAAATTACTTAATTGCAGCGCGGCCCGAGGACAGTCGGCCAGTGGTCACAAATCGGCAATGACCACTCTTGTTTCCACTATCCGTTTAAATTGTGTCGCGATTTAATTTATGGAAACAGTGTAACACATTGGCTTTATTCATGTTTTCAAAGCTTTATCGTGACATTAGCAAGTGAACGAGGCGAATGTTGCATTGCAAATTGAGCGCTAGCAACCCACGAGACTAATGTTTAAAACGGGAAATTTTATGCCTCGAGGTTTTCTCTGCGAACTAGTTCACCAAAAGGACAAAAGAAATACTAATGTGAACTCATGAAAAATTTAAACAGTTCATTTAAATCAAATGAAATTTACTTAAATAAGTGCGTTCAATCTTCCAAATAGCTCAACTCTGTCACAACAAACGCCATACACTAATCCCGGCCAACTAAAGCGGCGTTTCATTTACCGTCACTGGACTTCTTACCTTGTATATTATCGTGCAATTTGACGGAACAGTGGTCGTACAAGGATCCATTATAGATAAGGCGACGACTGTTATCAACTGTGTGGCTGCGCGTGGACCCGGTAATGTGACCGGCTATATCGAAACAGGAAAAAGTGAACGCAGTGTGATTTATCTGCGACACACTAACACAAAATTATGGGAAAATCGTTGCACTTTGAAATACTTTCCACGTTATGTAACGCGTATAATTCTATTCGCGACAGCGAACAAGCGAGCATTAGACTAGCGCAGTTACGAATCTATACAATAATGTGTAATGTTTAAATAATCTGATAAAACATGAGAAACGGGCGTGTAGAAGGTAGAAGAATGATAATGAAGTTGTCGTCCAAGCGAGCTGTATGTGACTCTTTCTCAAACTACCTTTGTCTCGGCTGGTTTATTGTCAAATAATCACATCCTCGCATCATCGATTGACAATAAACGTCACTAACTCACAGTCACAATCATGATTAGGTTCGAGCGTCGTGTGCCAGAATAGGGAGTGTTCACTACCGCTTTCATTTAACAGTAGACACAATATGCAGATCACCTACACAACACAAATTGGAAAAAATAATTTTTATTATGTACATTTCTGTCGAATGGTACCTTTCTATATTTTTAAATGTCAGTCAAGTCAGTCAGATACCTTAGTCCTTGTTGATTTAATTTCAGTTTATTTTGTGTATTTTCCTAGAACACTAATTATTTTTAATCCAAAAATCAGATTTTAGAATAAGTACAAGTCAATTTTCTTACAACATTACTAACTTGAGCCTCAATAAAACAGGCACTCGATCGCGACCACCGATGCCCGGTACGACGTCAACTAATAATAAGAATAGTTTCTCGTGTTTGCAAAAAGAACAATCGTACATAACAATAACAACGGAACCTAAACACGCTTAATGTGTTATCGCACAAGTATTTCTATTATTCTAAGCGCGGCAACTGTATAATTAATCAGTGGCGATTGTTCGCCGGACGACGTATGAACAACTTCAGCTTGAGACTTGTAATCATGAGGAATTTTTACATAACATCACGCCCGTACTCTCCTAAAAGGGTGAGCGATGTAGTGCGTTCCTTCTGTGTTTCACCAGTTATGATATACGTCTCACCATGGAATACAGGGTAAGGTTGTTACCATGGTCTGTGTGAAGAAAATACAACGGCTTATTATAATCTCACAGTGTTAATAAAAAGTTGACACGTCTATTCGGCTTACGATATTTGCTCAAGATTTACTTGGACTACACCTTTCATAGATATCGCGCCTTAGCCTACAATATACATAGAATAGTAAATATGTACAGATATGTAACTTGCAGTATA
>DWDU01000199.1:0-21665 GCA_018245575.1 Jemadia suekentonmiller | reverse complement strand
TACAAAAATGACTGCCTCGTTGTTCGTGTTGGTTGTAAGTGCGACCCCCATCGGGAGGTTCTGGGTTCGATTCCCGGGTTGGGCACTATATAATTTTTATAATTTGGATTTTCTAGTAGTGGCTCGGAGTCTGGATTTGTGATCGGTGCATGGCAATAGCTCACCACCTATTCCATAGTGGGCCGTAAACGTAACTGGTGAAACGTGGGAGGTTCTACATTTCTCTGCCTACCTCTTCGGGGATTACAGGCGTGAACTAGGTTTACAAAAACGATCTGAATATGTTTACGACTTCGATGAATATAATTATATGAAATACAAAAAATAAACTACATATATTACTGATGCTCTGACTGCATGTAGTTTGCGCGATTTGAAAGTACGTCTCTTTATTAACAGCAATAACCCAAATTTTTTATGAAAAACTTAAATATGTAGTTAAAATATGTCACTGGAACAGTTTAAAGTCTTTCAATTACTTCAATTAAGTTTTACGTTTATAATATATTTATGAACTTTTTTCTGTATGATATAATTTTTAGAGTATTTGTACTATTTTTATTTTGCAAATTACCGAAACTATTTGATAGAAGTTCTTGGTCTATTTATTAGCGTAAATTTCTCATATTCACATCCTCAGTTGATAAATTGCTGTTTTAGTTGGCGCATGCGTAAAATCATTTAATTGAGTCCCTTCTTCAGTATAGAGAGGCGCCATGTATATACATACACATAGTTTTATCGTAGTGTAACTGGGTCATAAAACTACTAGCTTTATAACTATAACATTTGAAATACAGTTTTTTTTAATTTACTCTATTATTAAATTACTTACTGTAGTTTATATACAACTTATTTTATGCAATTAAAATAATAATTTTAATTTTTCCTAATATCGCAACTTTACGCTTGTAATTCCCGAAGAGGTAGGCAGAGGAATGTAATACACTCCTATGTTTCACTAGTTACGTTTACGTGTCATTATGGAGTAGGTAAAAAGCTTATTTCCATACACCGGGCACGTATGCAGACTCGGAGCCACTACTAGAAAATTTAAATTAGAAAAATCTGTCAGTGTCCGACCCGGGATTTGAAGACAGGACCTCACGATCAGCAGTCTCGCTTGTAATCAATACGACCTACGAGTCAGGCAAAACTAAATAGAAGGGTATAATAAACTTGAAAATCCTCTGTAAATAACTAGTTCAATACTTTCCCGCCCTTTTTAATGTCATTTAGAAAAACATTTTCGGATAAACCGCGAGCTACCGTATTCGTACCACTTTATGCATGAATTAAAAATAATAAGATTTTTTTTATATGAAGAGTCGGGGTGGTCATTCTCGCCCTCTTTCGTATTCTGCATTTCTGCCCGGGACCGTATCCCCCGCCCCACACCCTCTCCTTCCACGCTAGGCCACTAGCCATAGCAACAGCGTTGCAATAAAACAACGATTTCGATATAGCCCATCATATTTATTTCACAGCAAATAATTAATTTTATTATACTCTTCTCTTGTAATAGATTATATAGATTGAATACAGCGTAATTATTTAGTAAATACTAACGATTAACGACTTGACAAGTAAACGACCTTTAGGTAATTATAAAGTGTATTATCATTTCAAATATTTGTTACTATTATAAGATCTTTTATTTACATAATAAGTATTGTGATTACTTTCAATTATTTTAATATATTTTTTTTAATCATTACAACAGTTAGATATATACTGTTACTGAACACTTTAAAACTATTACTTTTTTACAAGACGATTGGAGTACAATTACACATGCGGTCGTCCGATAGTGAACTACTGTGTATTTATGATTTCGTTAAAATTATCTGGACACATTCTTTCTTCCTCGGGCAATGGTATTTTAATCCTCGGTATAGGCAGTCCCTCCCAGTCGCCCTGCAACAAATTACTGTACATTAATTCAAGTCAAAAGATTCGTTAAGTATTTCGATTACACCCACATGAACTTTTCACACGATACAAAGGAATTTTGCGATATGTTGCTTATAAAATTTTATTTGGTTGTAAAATAATAAAGATCATATCACCTGGAATCTGTTCCCATCTGACTTATTGCATTGCATCGATATCGGCGACTGGGTGTAGAGAGTGTGTAGGGCATGCGCCCTCAAAGGTGTCCACGGTTTGATCGACAAGTAATTAGCACGAGGTGGTGATTCATACGATATGGACATGTTATCCCACCTGGAATATAGTAATGTAATTGTTACTTATTTATTTTTGAATATTAAATAGCTCTGAATAAATGTTGAAGATATTTAAGCTGTCACTGCTTGTATGCTACATTAAAATTGTACGAAAAATATAGGCTTTTCATTAGCGCCGATCGTAGTGCAGTATTAGCATACCCAGTGGAAGCAATAATAACGGTTTTAATAATAGTTAACGTCATCTGTAGTGTGCGTGACCTACAATATGAAATTTTTGGAATTTTAAAACGTAATATACGTAACATCACGCCTGTAATCCCCGAATAGGTAGGCAGAGGAATGTAGAACACTCCTACGTTTCACCAGATACATTTACGTCCCACTATGGAATAGTTGGTGAGACCATTGCCCTACACCGGGCACATATCCAGATTCCGAGCCACTACTAGAAAAACTAAATTAGAAAATTTTTGTAGTGCCCGACCCGGGAATTGAACCCCGGGACCGCCGGATCGGCACTTGCAATTGCACTTGCAACGAACACGAGCAACGGGACAGCTGGAATTTCAATAGCGTTTCAATACTCACTCGCGTTCAAATTTAAAATAGTTTTCTAACGCGACGTTGGACACAGCGCTCTTGCAGACCTCCAGCTCGGTGGCCGGGTAGTAGTGCAAGTAGTTGACGCACATTTCGTCGGTGATGGCGTGGCCGCCCACCGTCGCGTGCTCCTTCTCCGCGGTGTTGTATATGCAAGTCGTCTCGAGGTAATCGCCCTGTACGAGGAATCGAGTTTAAGCATTTAAAATGTTTATAGACTTGTGTTGCGTCTGTAGAAAATTGATCAGGGCTAGGCAAAAGCAATGTAGGATTCGTACTGGTTGGTTGGGTTAAAGAAAACCTTCTGGCTAGGTGCGATGTCGATCTGTGAAAGGCAGCAAGCAGAAGCAGCAACAGGAGACGGCAAACTAAGGAATTTTGCCTATGCTGCAAGTGATTTATCTGGACCAATTAATCTGTGTACTTCCATAAGACAATTCACTTCGGGACATTCCAAAATTACTTATTCCGCCTATTTGCGCAACAATACGTCCTAAGTTTTACATCAGAATGTATACCAAATATTGAGTTACCGGTAAAATATTCACAGGTCTGTGCAAAATTCGTATCTCCTGGAAGTGCGTGGAATAGTGCAGGTCCTTGTTGAGGACGGGCAGCTCGGCGCCGAGCCGGGAGTGCGCGGTCCACACAGCCGCGCCGGCGAGGTGCGTGTGCAGCTGGCTGCCGAACACCACGATGCCGCGCTCAGGTAGACCCTGAAAGTATTAACCACCACAAGCTTTAGTGCGTCTTAAATATCTACACGTCTTCGTGCACAAGCCAAACTTACGACGTAGCGTATCGCTGTTGGTATGCAAAATATTTATTTGGTAAGGAAAGAATGGAAAATAGTAATCTTTTTTGTGATAGTGTACACATATACGTACTAACAAGTTAAAACAAGTAAAACATGGAAAAAAACAAAACAATAATAAATAAATGAAATAAGGTATACAGTTAGTGGTATCCATTAAAAAAAGGATCCCGTTCAGCATTTTGTTGGCAGTCTAAAGACCGGTCACGGCATCACAGCAAGGTCCATTAAAAGGGGATATGGAAACAACTTTATAAAAGTTATATGGTGTAAATGTCGGTATGTCTATCTTACAATATCATACAAAACACGTCCAGCATACAACACTTATGTATCTTACCACTCCAGTACATTGAGGAATACAGTAACCAGTTAGAGGGAACGCTTCTTGACCCCCGGGGATGGCCATTTTGTCAGTGTACTCCAGTCCCAGCTCCATGATGGCGGCGTCGTATTTACGCCTGTTGGCGGTCACGTGCAGGACGATACCAGAGCTGTCTACCCAATCTATGAGAAACAGAATAAACCAATAGCTACTCAACTTACTATTTATACCAGACAAATGTATTATATTTGTCTCTTCAGAAATAAAAATGTACAATAGGTGCTCAATTACTAAAAGTCAACTTCGAACTTTTATTTTAAAGGTCTGTAGTTCGATTCTTGGCACGTCTATAGCTTTAATATGTTGTTTCATAACTTGTCATCGTGGTACAGTTATATACATAGTGGAAAACGTTACATTGCGGAAATCCATTTTTAACAAATCTTTTCAACTATCTACGAATACGTCGTATAATTACCTATTCATGAAATTAAGCGGTACTGGCGGCTTCTTACGCAGTAATGTTCTGCTTAATTTATGGATTACATATGTTATTACTATTTAGACAACATTTCCGCTTACAAAGTGCAAATAAAGTTTACTCGCAGTACTCAAATCCCTTACCGTCTTTCTTCTCTGGATTATTGTAATGTACTTCCAGCATCACGTATTTATTAGCATTAGGTCCACCCAGCGGCAATCCAGCTTCTTCTGGGTATGCGAAGGGAGGGGCACCCATCGCCCATGCTGCTTTTACCTAAACATACATTTTTGAGCGGTACCAATTAAATATAACTCTAAAATTGATTTATTTATTAATGAATAAAATATTAATCACACATGCCTTTGAGCACATTTTCGTTATTTCCGGTCTACTAGGTGAAAAGCAGTTTCCTTCGTACAGAGGAATATTTTTATTAGGTTCAGCGTCACAATAGAACAGCTCCATATGATGGACTAGCCCTTCGTTCCCTACAGTTATCGTGGATTCGAACTGGAAAGATAATAAATATAGCCGTGTGTAACATGTAAATTACATAACAAATTTAAAAAAATGTGAAAGTTGCACCAATTGTACCTAAATAACAAAAAAGTGAAATAATCTATTTATTACCTTAACGATGTGATGCATTGTTTTAGTAATAAAGTCAGGTAGTTCTGTCACCTTACACCAATAGGTGGTGTCGCTACTGGGCACCTTCAAATGCTTATTCGTAAAGCGTAATTGCTGAGCATTTTGCTGAATAATCGCTGGCGGTGTGAGAAGACGTACTCTGATGAATCCATGATCATGTGGCGATGTGCAACTAATGCATAAGCCTTTCGATGAAAACAATTTGTCGACGCCTCGAGCCCACACCACGTGAATTGTACCGTCCTTAAAGAAAAATATATAAATCAATAATCTGTTAAAATCGCGGTATACGTATGTTTAAGGTGATTACCTCAATAACATAATCATCTTTATCACAAGTGTCGAAATAACGGCTAAATGTTATACTCCGACTTTTAGTGTCCACGTGAAACGCTTCACAATCTTGTTTCAAATCGCGAATTAATTTTCCTACGCTGTCTGAATGTGTATCCTGTTTAAGAAAATATTATACATTTATTACATGTAGACATAGGTACTATAAAATTTCTTGTAATAAAAAATGCTTTATTGTACATGCATATTGTTCTCTCAATGAAATCTTACCTCAAAGTGATCATTTCCCTTATAATCCGTCCAAACAAGGCAAATATCAGCATATTCTAAATCTCCTCTATCAGAAAATCCAAGTGCAAACCAATTAATAGCTGCTGCTTTCTCCGACAGTATTAATTGAAAATGAATTTTCTGAATCGAATAATCGACTTTCCATTTGAGTAACAGATCGCCACTGGGGTCCAACACTGCCTCACTTTGCGCTGTTTGAACATCTGTTTACGCGCCGAAATTAAAATAATCTGTCAGTTACAACGGATAATAGAATTGTAAAATATTAACCCACTGAAAACAAATAAAAATGTACTTACTATGTTTTTGATGTATTGTGAAGGTGTAATTGCAATATAATAGTGAAATTAACACAGTCACGATGCTCTTTACCCACATCGTCTGGGACTCTAGTGCATGTTTATAAAGAAAAGTCTAGAACTAATTTTTGCTTATGCTTAGATCTTTGAGACTAGCGTACTGTTCCACTGCAAGCGCATTAATGAACGATTCCTTCCCTTAGCTGTGTAGGAAATATAGGAGTATCCCTATGTCTACAGATAGATTCGTAGAGATATAAACGGCTAGAATGTACATTCACAGAAAAAAGGCTTTCGGAAATTCTGGATTGTTTTTTTTCCGTTTATTATTGTCGTTTTACGATAGGAAACCAGAAATAAGTTTACAGTCAGAGCAAATATATAAAGGAATACATAAACACTGCTAATTAAAAATCAATAACTGAGTTTGAAATAATTATGCTTATTTGATTGCATTGCTCAGGAAAATTATCCAATTTCATATAGGGTTTCTGTATAACTAAATCTAAATAAATGTGTTCACGTATCATCATAACATCACGCCTATAATCCCCGAAGAGGTTGGCGGGAGTGTAGTACACTCTCATGTTTCACCAGTTACGTTTATGTCCCACTATGGAATAGGTGTTGAGTCTATTGCCTTTCTTTATCTCTTCTTCTGGCACTTCTCTAATTAGTGAAGGTCGAAAGCTCCGCAGAACCGAGCACAAATGCAGACTTTGAGCCACTATTAGAAATTTCAACTATAAAATAATTAAAAGTGATCTTCTTTTCTTTCTTTTTATCCCGGCCTCTTATCGTTCCACTGTTGCAACATGAGTTTCCTCTCAGATGATAGGGTTAAGGTCATAGTCTGCCACGTTGGCCAAGTGCATAGAGAACAATTTTTTTTTGAGAACTCTAAGGTGTGCAAGTTTCCTCAAAATGTCTTCCTTCACCGTAATAGCAAGTCATATTTAAACTTAAAACGCACATTTTAAGAGGTACACGCTAGAATATGAACTCGGGCTCCTGGAGGGAGAGGTCGAACTACATACCACTAGGTTGTTACTGCTTATAGTATAATTATATGCTCACATTTTGATAAATGAACTAGATGCAAGAATATAATTTCATATTTCACCACATACAGATTGTGTACGCGACAGTACAAACATTGTACGGTACGGTTTAATATAAGAATATTTGCTATAAGCATTGTGCTAATGCGGGAATGCGAACTTGGGAGGAACGTGAAGGCATGTCGGCGCTCGCAGCTCGACTTTATTAAATTCTTCCCCAATTATCTCCCCGGCCGCATTTCATTAGACGAGGTGAGCGAAATAGCTCTATCAATTACGCTTTAACCTGGGAAGTTTTCAATAATTTATTTATACTAGAAAGCAGATTCAATTTCAAATTAATGCATAAAGTACCTCCTTGATTGAATAACTTGGTTTCATATTCCGGGTCGTGTACTATATTCGATTTTTCTAATTTTGATTTTGTGCTAGAAATTTCTACTAGTGGCTCGTTTGTGCCCAGTGTACGGAAATAGACTCACCACCTATTTCATAGTGGGACTGGTGTAACGTGAGTGTGTAGTAAGTACATTGTTCTGCTGCCTTTTCGAGGATTACAAGTTTGATGTTACTTTATTGTATTATTTTAGCACAATAATCGCAAATATTTAATTAAGTGGTCACTTTCATATTGTTATTTAATATGTTAATATAATTGGGAGTGTTCTACGCTCCTCTGCCTACCTCTTCGGGAATAACAGGTGTGAAGTTACGTTACTATACTTTTTTGTCCTTAATAGATGCATCTGTATAAAGTTCTTTTGAGTAATTAGCAACTTATCTCCATTTGCTGCTAAGTAGCAACTACACTATTACCTATATTGCATGTGGTGCATATAGGTTTTGAAGTGTTGTAATATAACATAAAACTGAAGGTAACGAACTAACGATAATATTACAAAAAACTCGCAAATGACCGAGTCGGCCATTTACTACTTTGAACTTTTCATAAATTATAGGTACATTAGAAGGAATAATTGTAACTTTAAGACTGACTTCACATTGTATTTTCCTCGTATTTGTCGGGATGATACAATAATAAGAAAACACTCGTATAACGATTAGCAAAGCAATATTTATTATATCAAAGATATGTACATATCACCCTGTTTTACTCTGTATTTCTGTGTTACTGTTTCTTTGAAGTTGTGCTTCATTCTGGACGTCATTCAATACTTCGTCGCCCGTGGATTCTCTGGGGTCTTCTTTACTTCCTTCTTCTATTTTTGTAGAAGTTTCCTGAAAATTAACAATTAAGATCTATAATAATGAATACGCCCATTTTCTAACGGTATCATATTTTTATTAAATTAGCAATATATGAAGGTAAAACTATTATATATATATTGCTTGGCAAACAGGCAGATGGGCCACCTGATGGTAAATAGTCACCGTCGCCTATGGACATTTGCAACACCCGAAGAGTGGCCAATGCGTTGTTGCCTTTGAACGACAGCTCTCTTTGCACTTCTCTTGAAGAACCCCATGTCATAGCGCTCCGGGAAAGCCTCAGATGAAACTCATACCACATCTTGCACTACTCGGCAATAATCCGGGAATTTTCCAAATTCTTAACCATAAATTGAATGACAACTGTTTGTCAGTAGGTACACATACCGTCTCCCGTTCAAACAGTACAGCGAGCTCGACGTGCTTGGTGTGCGGGAACAGGTCGACGGGCACGGCGCGCACGGGCGCGAAGGGCGCGCCGTGCAGCGTCTTGGACGGCGGCCGGCACAGGTCCACGAAGTTCTTGGCGGCGGCGGCGGCGCTGCACGACACGTACACCAGCCGCGCCACGCGCCGCGCGTTGCGCAGCTGCCCCACCGCGCGCGCGTCTGCGCACCGCCGCGCACCGCCGCGCACCGCCGCGCACCGCCGCGCACCGCCGCGCACCGCCGCGCACCGCCGCGCACCGACACCATACACCATGCGTCCATTGTTATACATGTTATTCAGTTGCTACGTCACGTGCACATATAATATCCGATCGAGGTACCTGATACTAGCGAGTTACTGTTTAATACACAGTGTGGATGAAAGCTCGCCACAATTAGATACAAAGTTGGTGTAAGCTGTTTATCTTCCCACACGTTTACAAAGCAAGATTTATTAACCTTATACATCTACAGCGGGTGTGGCCCACGTCAAAGGACAACGGATGGCAACCACGTTATATACTGTTAAATATGCGCCACGACTAAGCTGTGTACTCACGCAGACCCGCTCTGGGAGGGTCGACGATGGCGATGACGTCGGCGCCGACGGCCCTCGCCAGCACCGAGGGCAGGACGTCCTCCGCTCGGCCCGCGAAGAACTCCGCGTTCTTGATGCCGTTCAGTTCGGCGTTGGCCTTCGCGTCTTGGACCGCCTCCGGCACGGCCTCCAGGCCCAGCACCTTGCCGCAGTGCTGACACGAATGTTGCGAGTTATTATAACATGGGATATGCTGCCATTTAACAGTACACTCTAACTAGAAAATCGTTCATTTTAAGAAGATTCAAATCAACTTGTAAGAACATGAAATATATTTCTTTCCGTGGTCATACTTCTATCGACGCAAAAAATCGCAATTTAGATATGTTATGGAATGTTAAATTTGAACTAGCGAACCTGATCTACACCTCATGTAAATATAGTGTTAAGTTGTACAGTATGTTCCTTTATTTATAATCTTTGGAACAGTTTTCGTACAATATAAGAAATCTAGCCCATATTTCGTACCGTCAATCTTGGTCACCTCTCAGTGTGAGAATGGTTAAGGTTATAAATGTTTCGTAGGGAAATAATAGAGCTTGATAATTGTTAAGCTCTCACCTTGGCGAAGCACAAGCCTATGGTGCCGGTGCCGCAACAGATGTCCAGCACGGTGGAGTCGCTCTTCACCTGGCTCAGGTCTATCGCGGTTTGATACAGAATGTTTGTGCCGGCCGTGTTGATCTACAACAATTCTTAAAATTTTAGTTCCTTCTACCAGCCGTTACTTATATCGCATAGACAATATCAAATAATTTAATAGTACCTGACATCGTATCGACAACACCTAATAATCTAATACTGAAAATATACCTAACAACTGTGATAAAGTAAAGCCTGAAGAAACAGAAATGCGTATGTTTTATTTAATCACATACAGGGATAACACATACACACGCTCGCACCAACACTTATACCTATTGTTAATATTATTATAATTTGTACTTGTGGATGAGCAGGGCACCTAGTACATACAGGTTAAATAACTACAGGTTCCCTTGCAGCTTCTTTCTTGTTTTAAATAAGTAAATAAATATCGAATTATAACGCCATTATTTAAAGTATTGGATCAAAACTGAGTTAAAAGTAACTGTAAACATAACATATTATGACCAATTTGTTATGAGTGTCTCGCTCACCTGAAAAAAGGCTTCAGGTGATATCCTGAACTGTAGACCCAATACCGTATCGACGATGTGCGTGGACCCCATCAGGTGCACTGGCTTCGCGCTTTCTTCTCCCACTCTCCTGTGGTAGTAAAGGGTGTTTTAATATCTTTTGCCACAATACTCTAAAGCATATATATGTGATGATATCATCATCACAACACTAATACCCATGATTATACTTGTAGTAGAGGAGCCTTGAGCCTTTCCTAGCATTCTGATATGGAGAAATCTTAGTAAGGAGAGCGGAATAGCAGATAACACAGGCTTATCTATCTATACTTATCTATACCGATCTACTCGGCATTACTGAAAATGTACAATTAACTTGATATCCAGTTTTAACCACCTTCAACTAATTACTTTGATAAAAATTGGAACTGATTACTCAAGTAGTGAATGCAAGGTTTAATTTATTTTATTTATGAGAATTTAATTATACAATGCTACCAACATAATAGCTAAATCAGCCAGTCCAAAATCAGACCGTAATCCATCTGCATAGCAGACATAGGGCCAATTCCAACCTTGAGTTCAAGGTAAGAAATAAGTGTATGTGCTAAAAAGAGCATACAAAAAGAATATTAAAGATTTAAAAAAAACCTAATATCACATCTGTTTCTCTGAAGAGGTAAGCAGAGGAGGTAACTCCCATGTTTCACCAGTTATGTTTATGACCCACTATGGAACAGGAGGTGAGCCTATAAATAAAGATTAATAGTCAAAATATTTAGATCCAGTACTTACTTTTTTGCGAAAACTTCAAAATACACAGATTTTATGCCACAAGCCTTGGACTCATCCGTACTGAAATGTTTAATGATTCGTTCCTTTAACTTGTGCAACTCTTCTTCTGACATTGTCTGAGAAAATACAATGCAGTTTTAACTTAGCTGTGTTTGTATTACATCACTACAAAGATAATTGACATCCAATATCAAATTTAATATTACGTAAGGATTAACTCAGGAAACATACCTGCGGGTGCATGGAGATTATAAGCATGATTTCTCCAGTAGATGTAGACTGTCGCACAGTCAAGCACTTCCAGTAGCCTGAATAATCAGCGGGCGAAAACGGAGCCATTTCAGATTCCCGGATGAAATCTTGAAATATCTAAAACATCATCATTTCATTGATGTACACAAAGAACTATATTTTTAATTCAATCTCTATATAAAGTTTATTAAAATTTTTGTGTTACCAGTGCAGCCCTCTTAGTTTGTCGCGGTATATGTATAAGATTATCTACAGGCGCCACTGCTACTGTCCCCGTGACATAGCTCCCCAGCCTGAGTCCAACCGTAGGCTTGTCTGTCTCTTCATCAATACCAACGGTAAACTCACACTTGTTTCTGTATCCATCAGTTACAGGTGATCTCACTATGGGCTTCAGTTCAAAACTTAGCCCATTGTGTAACTGCCTTTTCTCCTCTATGTCTTTCCTCTTGTTCTTGTAGATTTTCCACAGGTCATTATCAAATTTATATAGAATGTGTCTTATGTCTTTATTCTTTAATTTCAACTGAAAATACAGTCAAACATAAAAATTATGCAAAGCATACATTTCATTATCTGCAGTTTTAGAAAATTGCAAAATATAAGAGTTGGAATAAATAGATGATAGACCGTTTTGATAACTTTTTTGTATGTCAACAAAAAAATAATATTTTGAAATTTAGCATATTTATGGAGACTTTTTTGGAAGATGTGGAAGCTAATTCCTTGTTCATATTTCAAAAATCATTGCCACATTATACTCAGAATTCCACATAGATTCCCAGTATTTCCTAGATAAGATCAATATCATCTATTTATTTGTCCAGGCAGAGGTCTACCATGGTACCCCCAATATATAGATTGGCATTCTAATAATTATGTCAAAGGGTAAAATGATAGGTTCTAAGTTACCTGTTCCTCATAATCAATATTCCAGTAAGGAGCAGTAGCATCTTTTAGTCTTTCCTCTTGGCTTCTGTTATCAGCTTCCTTTATTTTCTTGTTAGATACAACATTTTCTCCTTTTAGCTTTCTCTTTCTAAACAGAGGGTCAGGAGCAGGTTTTGCTTCGATTGCTTGCAGAATTTTTCCTGCATAAAATATTAGATAAAGATATTGAGAGAAATGATTTTAATATTAACTTTACATGACATATGTAGGGAACCTTATTTCTAAATGTTACTAGAAAACATTTTAGTGATGAAAGAATAACATTGCAATACTGATATCATTTTTTACCATGCCATATTATCTTTGTCTATACTTTGAGAAATATATGGCCTGCAGTAAGACATTGGGTTCGATAAAATATTTTTACTGTTTGAGAAATAATAATCGATTTTAAGACAATCTTTTTCACAACTTTATAAAAGCATCAACTGACCAGTTGACTATAAATCTAATGATTTATTTTATTTAACAATAAAATAATACCTTTCCAAGAGAAACCATTGAGGCTAGATATAGCCTTGTTCCTTTCTTCTTCATTTTGAAAGCATGCATACAGCCAATGGCTACCATTCTTTGGACGTTTAATTTTGCTTGTGTTTAGGCCCAATTTTTCATTCATCAATTTCTTTAATTCCTGTAAACAAAAATATAAATAGCAATGAAAGATAATAGTTATAACATGTAATTTTATACTACGGTGTTAGGCACGTCTTCTGCAATATAATTTACATATAATGTACAATCCCTTTCAGGGCCCATATGAACCAGTACAAAGTATAACCAGCTCTTTCATTCCTCCAGGGGTTGGATTTTGTATTGGTGGATTTTCATACCGGCTAATACTACATCTTATTATATTGTTTTAAGTACATATTGTTTAGGTATATAAAAAATTAAATTTTCTGAATCCATAGTATTAAATGCTCTTAAGTACATACATATTTCCACACCAGGTCCCTTATGAGGTAGGCAGAGAGCACCAAGTGCCAAATATCTCTATCCTTACAGACCTGCCAGACTTCTACATTCATCACTTCTTCATTCTACAAAGAAGTGCAACTCAGTATTCCTTATCGATACCCACACCACACCATAACCAAACCTTTTTCCTCACCTAAATGCCGAACAAATGTGCTCAAACATTCGCCACTCCCTTGTATTTGCTACAAGTGCAATGAACTATGTACCAAAATTAAGGATATAGATATTTTCTTCGATTCCTCAATTACCCTTAAAGGTAAAATTATTCAATCCCAATTAATATCTCATCCTACTTAATAATTTAAGCTCTGATTGAGAAGAGGCATGGTTATCAGTGGTCTTGTTTGCACTTTTAATATCGTAAATATAAATATGTAAATATAGTTTTTGCTTTTACAAAACAGTTGGCAACCAACTTCAGTCTCATTTCTACATATTTTTACTTTAAATTGGATTGTTTTTGATTTGCAAAGAAAGTGTTAGCAAATTGTAATTAAGTATTTGGTTATTAAAATTATTCACACCTGTAATTGGCCTGCACACCTGCCTGTTCATTATATGTAAAAAACTACTTATAATGTATTGTGTTTGCTGTTGGTGTGATAATAAATAAATCACACTCTTCATACATGCACACCACTTTTAGAGACTTCTGACTTCCCCATCAGCCAATATGTGGCCTATTTGATCAAGATAGGTAAGTGCTTAATAATGCTTGTAAGTAAACAAGTATTTATTACCATTTAGTTAAATTGTTCATCTAAAGTATGCTGTGCAGGTATTCATCAACTTATGGATTGTGATACAGAGCTGCCTTGCTATGAATAGGTAAATGCCTTGATGGCCTATGGGCTGCAGTGTAAGTGGTATTCGAAGCCATGATCTGTGAACCCTAATCCACATGCCCATTGTGAGAGTTATAATCAAACACCCTCCAAAAGAGGCCTTTATCCAGCAGTGGACTTAGGCAGGCTGATGATGATGATGACCGTCTACTTGGCTAGAGATTGTGTTGAGTAAATACATATATTCATTTACAGGGTGCAGTGGGTGTTGATGTAGACAGAGTCTACATTAGCTCCAGCATTGGCAACACAACTGTCATTAAGATCAAGAAAACATAAGTTCTTACTGTGATTACCGTCAGCTCTATTCTAGATAACCTTCATAATTTATAACAAACTAGTACTTTTTATAAAGTTATAACTATAAACTTGATTGGCAAAATGTTACTAATAATTCGAGTCAACCTTAATTATAAAACAGTTCATTATTAGATTTTACATAAAAGTGAGCACGTGTGACGTGTGTGAGTAGATGAGGCGAAAGAATTCCGGAAAATCCGGAACAGGTGGACTGCTTAAGACTGCTTACCCCCTGCCAAAATATGCGTGACAATAGGTATTTATGTAATTATTAATTTTCTTCAATTACCACTATTCCATAAAATTTCGGAAGCCCCTTCAATTCAATTTTAAATCTCTCCGACGAGAAACCGCCGCGGTCGAGATAGGCATATTCATCGCTATTCTCTTCAATTTTAGAACTTTCAGAGTTTGTTTCTGAAATTGAAACAGTTTCTTGCGACATGTTGTCAGTTTTACTGCTTGTTATTATTACTGAGTCCACTATTTTTGTATATTTAAATTGACTTTTACGTTTTCAATCATTAATTAAGAGGTTATTTGTTTACTGTATTTGATAGGTTATGACGTTGATTTAGGTTATGTGTCATTTTTGTGACAACGGCAACGTCAAATGTTTTTTCAATAATAGTGGAAATAGGTGAAACACAGAATCAAAGCCTCGACAGGCTTCGATTCTGTGTTTTCTAACTATGTAGTAATCTTTTGTGTCGTTATTCGATCTCTACATATAATAGACTTTTATATTACCCAGCTTATGTTCGTCGATAAATGTTCTATAATTTAGAGTATGTAAGTTTAACTTAGAAGTTAAGAAAAAATCCATCTTAAAACAGTCTACTGGGTTTTTTTGTGGACTCCATTTTAATGCGTTTGTATTAATTATAATGGGCGATTTTGACCACTGATCTCTATATATGGATAGCTGGTACCAATGGATTTTTCACAAAACATTTATTAGGATTAAGTACTTAGCGTGTCTATACTGAGAACACAATTGAGTAAAGTAATATTGTCCATGCGCCAATCGCTATGCAACTGTGGTAGACATACATGAGCAATGCCGTACGCCACTAAACTTAAGTTCTTTCCTCAATTATGTAAAGTGCTGACAATAGGGATAATGACAGTAAACGAAAGACACTAAAGTTATGGATCTATTTAACGATACGTAAATAATGGATTGTAAGACACGTATTTTTTTATAATTATTTTGATAAAATAAAACTACAAAATACGACAATCCGCCATGTTATGTTGAACCCCAATCAGAGGAAATGTCGTCACGTTCGTGTAGATAACAAAGACCGCTCTTGTTCATATATTTTGACATCGAACTAGTACAACGTAACGTCAAAACAACGCTAAAACAATTTGTAGCGTTTTGGCGGAAATAAATAAAATTTGAAAGTAAAATGTTATTTCTTCTTATTAACTTTAATTTTAAGCAGAAATATGATATATAATATTTATTTCTGAACATAAAGAAAACAGTTATTCAAAATTTGTCATCTTGCCCATTATTCAATTGATGCTTATGCCGAACTGCGGAATAAGCTATCCATATATACTTGATACTGTAATAAAGATAAAAGTAATCAGATTTAATATTAGTAGGTGCATTTCAAGATACTTTAGTAATTTTTGATTCCCAAGTCACGATGTAATTAAAACTAACAATTTTCATAAATAATTTAATTACCTAAATAAATTAAATAACTATATTAAGTCCGTAACAACATTATTACAGTTTAGTAAATAATTATACCTTTTATTATTTATTTCCAAACTTAAATGGAAATAACAATATAGGTACTCTCCTTTTGGTATAAAAATTGAACTGGTGAAAACTGGTATAAAAAATGATTTGTATGTGAGAAAGAGAAATATAACAACTTCTGTGCTACAATAATTTACTTCGGGCAGTCCATACGACCTGTGATATAAAACTGTCTGGATAACGAATGACGGCGGCAATATTGCTAGTAATAATAATTAGATTTATTAGTGACAAACAAGGACTGAAATATTTTATACAGAAAGAATATATTGATATATCGTTGAAAAAAGTAATTTAATATCACATTTAAAAAATATAATCCTAAGTTTGAGTTTTATCTCAATTCATGGATACTGAGGAATATAACAGCACACCGAGTACCAAGTACCTAACCAACCCAAATAGCACTAAACATATTTTAATATATTTAAATATATTGCACAAAATACATCACTAAAACTATCAAAAACAAGAAACATTAAGACTATAATTTCTACATACAGATAGATAATCGTAAGGGCTAAGAAGAACTGCACTACACAATAAATTATACAATGTTTTATGTGAGACTAAAAGTAAAAAGAAATATAAAGTGTAAAATTTTGTTAATTACAAAGAAATGTCAGTTAATTATGATGCAGATATATGGTTTTTCAAAGAAAAAGAAGCTGTTAATTTTGCTTAAGAGAGAACTTTTTAACTTCATACAAATTCTCCAATACCTGGGTAATAAATGCATTGTTTCAAATATTGTGAGCATCCCAAACCATGTCTTTTAGTACTCAAAGATATCTTAATATGTAGAGAAAATCATATGTAAATTCAATTCAATGAATAATAAATAATTACAGACTGTTTTTACATACGAGTTGTTTTGTGACGGCATTTGTGCATCCCCATGCAATAAAACATTAGAAATATAAAATTGACTTACTGAATAGCCTTAATTCTATTTTAAATCGGTTATGAATCAACTGTATTCTCCTGGCAGATCAAGTAAATTGGATCGTAAACCTATTCTGATAGCAGATCCTCATTTAACAGCCGATTGGTATATTGTATACTTTAAAGGCTTATTTAAGAGAAATTGATATATTGTTGTGAATATTTGGTTATCATTGATGTTCAAAAAAATCTTTTTTCCTTTGTGAAGGCAAAGTGATAAACTAACAACTGGTTGTTTCAAACTGTGCTTTAATTGAATATATATCCTTCAAATAATAACGAATATGTAGAATATTTAACATTCGTGAAACTCCAAGTGCTGTGAAGGGTGACTGAGCGAAACATTACACTTGTACAATAGTGAATAGTATAAGTGTCAAGTAGTCAAGTAAAGCTGAAATAACCCGCCCTAAATCTCAATAGTTTCAAATGTTACTTAAATAAAAATTGATTTAAAATTCTATGTGCCATTCACATAAAATAAAATTGGTTCTACTGGCAATACCTACAGGTTAATATGATGATGTTAAAATAACTATCAATAATATCATATATATTCCATGAATCTCACTTATAAGCCCGAAAAAATGTATAAAATAAAAATGACTTAAAACTCAAGATGATGATGATGAGATGATGACTTTTCGGTTTTCTTCTAAAAATAGAAAACATTACTTAGGCCCTGATGGCTCTAGACTAGACTAAAGCGATGTTAATATGTTAATGCATAAAGATCATTTTATAATGCATAAATATCATAATTTAAGTAATGCAGGTACTTAATTGCAAGACATATTGAACAGATTGAAATAATCATCACCTTTCACAGTAATATATACATACAGTTTTAAAATTCAGTCAGTGACGTAGCGTGGGTGTCAGCCGACCGGGGCGGAAGAATATTTTGTCGCACCATTAAAAGTTTATATATGCTTTGCCGTATGACAATCACGTCAACGAAACAAAACAGGTCAACTGCCTTAATATATTGTTAAAATAGTTCTTTTATTATTTATTGTGAAATGTTGCCGCGCGCTGAACAATCTTTTGCCGCCCACTAATAAGTTCCCCACCCTCGCTACGCCACTGGATCCAGTGAAGCGACATTTGACAATAAGAATTAAACTTGAAAATTCGAATTCCACAATTAGAAACATGGACTATTAATCTCGCATCTCTAGAAATAAAATTATGCTTTACAATCTGGGGTAACATTCACCAAAAGTACCTCTTGAGGCAGTCAGTATTCATGTGCTTTGTTTTCATTTTGGCCCTGTCTCGTCCGCAAAGAGGCTTTTCAAAGCTTGTCGATCGTGTTCAAGTTTTTGCTTCCTCAATTGAGCAATAATTCCAAGTTCCCTGTTCACGGATGTAGTTAACGATGGTCTTATACGTCTCAATTGAATGAAATCCGCTTCCGCTTCTTTGGGATTCCAAACGGCTACATGTGCTTTAGCTCTGCGATATAAAGCCTTTTCATTATCTGTAAAAAATTTGATATCTCGCTTTTGATATCCAAAGAGATAAGCAGCAGAGTGTTAAACACTTCCATGTTTCACCAATTACATGTTCTTCCCACAATGGAATATTGAGCTTATTGCCATACACCAGGCACAAATCCAGACTCTGAACCACTACTAGTATTTTAACTAGAAATTCATAATTAGAAAATGGTTTAACCTTTTGAAGTTTTGTCAACATAAATATTATTGTAACATACTGTTCTTTGAATGATGAAATAGGAAGGTGAAAATTGCATGAAAAATATAATTGAGAAAATACACTCCAGCATGACAAATAATGATAATATTTGACACAACTGGTGTTCTTTGATTGAAAATGTTTAATCGTCTATTGTACATGAGATACTTATTGCATGGTGTTGCCATAAAGACATTATTTGTAGATTGACCATTTAGCAAAATTATCTTTTTGTATTAATCTAATAACATGAAATCTAATTAATAACACAACTAAATCATTGAACATATTCACTTAAGAACACAGCTCACTAATCCTTAATGAATGTAGAGCAGATGAAAGAAGTATGCCAAAAATGTGGCAAGTAAGAAAAGTAAATATCGCAATTAGGTGAATTAATGACTATGATTGAGCAATGATAACATTCAAATTACTTGTCATTTTTTACACTCACCTTTATCATATTGTAATACATATGAGCAGTGTTCAATAACATCATAGTACTCCCCCTTTATTAGCTGGCACTGACTATAATTGAGTAACAATGGCAGCTTTATGTTATTCAAGTTTATCCATTCATCATCACCTTTCCTTTCTCTGTGTAGAGTATAACAATTGAATATAAATATATGTACATGTAGCTGTATGATCGTTAACAATTTTAATTTATGTTAGTTGCAAGTGTGACTGCCGATCGCGAAATTCTGGGTTCGATTCCCGGTTCGGGCACTACTAAAAACGTAACATCACGCCTATTATCCCCGACGAGGTAGGCAGAGGAGTGGAGTATACTTCCACGTTTCACCAGTTACGTTTATGTCCCATTATAGATAAGGTGGTCAACCTATTGCTATGCACTGGGCACCAATCCAGACTCCGAGCCACTATTAGAAAATCTAAATTAGAACAATTGTACAGTTCGCAATCCGGGAATCGAACTCAGGACCTCTTGATCGGCAGTCACACTTGCAACCAACACGACCAACAAGGCAGTCATTACTACTAAAATTTTCTAATTTAGATTTTCTAGTAGTAGCTCAGAGTCTGGATATGTGCCCGATGCATGGCAATAAACTCACCACCTATTCCATAGTGGGATGTAAACGTAACTGGTGAAACGTGGGAATGTTCTACATTCCTATGCCTACCACTTCAGGGATTACAGGTGTGATGTTACGTACAATAGCCGATACAGTTTGGCCACTATCTGGAGTACTGGAATATCACTGGTTTATCTGGAGTCTACCAGGTCTACTTTCAGTTACAACAGAAACCTGTATGCAGCAGACACACAGAAGGGTTTGAAAGCGACACACCATGCGAATCGGTCCTAATAAATACAAATATGACAAATGTTATAACCTGTTCAAATTTAAAATGTCTGTTTTTTTACAAAAATACTCAAATACTCATTCAAATATATCTGTATAAATTTATAGATGTGTGTGTTTTTATAGCACAGCATAATATACATGTATATAATTATAAATGTAGTACAGCCTAATGTATATAAAAATATTGATAATAAGAACATTTTGTTCAAGCAAAATACTTACTTAACCATTAGCTGTTCTATCAGTCCCAATGCTTGTTTGTATCTCTCCTCTGCCTCATTGTACCGTCCATTTTTAAATAAATCATTACCCTTTTCCCTTAACTCAGGTATCTTATTAATCCTCTCCTCTTCAGATAATTGCCATGTGTCCTTCTCATAGTCCTCTTCCTTCTCCACTTTTATTAGTTCTGAAAACAAACTAATCTTAATATTGAAAAGATAAATTGTTTAACTGTTATAGCATACAAATAATACTTTACTAACAAATATTATATACAAAGAACACAAATATTACTGGCTAGATTTCAATAAAAAAAAATAGTTATACTTTTTAGACACTTGGCCCTTATCTTGAATAAAAATATTGCAATATTTTTATTACAATATTTTTATTCAATGTAAGTAAAGTTATTGTCATTTCAAGAAATTACAAGTTAAGTGACTTTTTAAGATTAACAGAATATGTTTTTCCAACAATATTTTTATGTTTTTCTGGGCACATTAAATGTATTGTTAATAATTATCATAACCAAAGCAGAGTCAATTAAATATTAGTACCAAAAACAAATTCTAGGTCACATGGGTAGTTGAACAAGCTGTCCAAATCCTCGTAGCCAAGCCCATCTTGTTGCAGTGACATTGTGCATGTATGTTTCGCTAAGCCTGGTGGTTTATCCAATTCACGCAAAGTTTTTGCTATAAATGGGTAAGTGAATACCAGCTGCAATTGAATGGAACAATATTAATGTTTTATTTAAAACTAATATTTATTATTTTTATTTTTATCACCTCAAGTCTTTTAAAGGGTATCATTCATTAAATTCATAGCATATTTTGATAAGTAGGTTAGTTGCATGCAAGAAAATATTTAGTAAAAATGAAAACATTTTTCAATATATTTTCAATATATTATACATTCCAATTGAGGTGTTTTTTTATATAATTTTATAGACTGCATCGTTGGTCATGTTGTTTGCAAGTGTGACTGCCGATCAAGAGGTCCTAGGTTCGATTCCCGGGTCGGCCACGATAGAATTTTCTAACTTCTAATTTAGATTTTCTCATAGTGGCTTGGAGTCTGGATTTGTGCCCGGTGCTTGGCAATAGGCTCACCACCTATTCCATAGAGGGACGTAAACATAACTGGTGAAACGTGGGAGTGTACTACACTCCTC
>DWDU01000198.1:0-21717 GCA_018245575.1 Jemadia suekentonmiller | reverse complement strand
GTCCGCGGCGCGGCGCGCGCCGGCGTGCGGCCGCAGCGCCAGCAGCGCGCGCCGCACGACGCAGCGCGCGCTCATGTCGGCGCCCACCGGCACCGTCTTGCACTGCGCGCGACACGCTCGCTCACTTACATTAATCGACTCTCCACGTCATTTGATACAACATCTATATCTACTGTCTACCCGTTCAGGTATAGAAGCGGCATGTTATCAAACATGTACCCACTTTAAAGCATAGGTATATGATATTCTACTAGACACGATGTAATTAAACGTTTCACACGAATAATTCATATAGTAACAAGTAATATTCCTTAACCAAATTTCATTTTTTCCAAAAACCTTTGTACAGCTGGTGCAAAAGATTACTAAAGCACAAGGCCATTGCTGCCTATATTCGATTTAACTTTCATTTATTATTCAGAGCACACTTGTATATGGAAGGAGAGAAAATTGCGCTCATGCGAATCGCAATGATACAGTTTCGTTTAGCGACCGCGCGACGTGATTTGGTTCCGAGCGCAATGTTTCAGGATGTGTTCGGGCGAAAGTTCGATTAAACGAACTGGCGAAAGTTTTTTTTGCAAATCACCTTGGTTTCTAACGAAATAGATGATCACTTTGGGGATGTCCGGGTCGGCACTTACGTATTCTATGGAGGTCTCCAAGTCCTTGTAAAAAATCTGTATGTTGGTCGACTGCGGTTCCATGGCCAGTTGAACGTTCAAAGCGTTTTGTATTTTTCTGTAAGGAAGTACAACAAAATATTTAACTGAAATTTTCGCAGCTCTGCTAAATAGAAACATCTCCGGATAGCGACAGTAAAATATTCATAACGCACGTAGTGCGTCACTAACGTAAGACACAAAAATGTGGCTAACGATAGTTTTCCTTCATTGTCACTGAAGCGAGCGCTCCCCGCGCCGCGGACACTCGTCATACTGATCTGCCTTCTCACGCCATTTAAAGGGAAATACGACAATCATAAAATCGAAACGCGAATGTTGTATTGCAATTGTAACAAGTAGGTACAGAGAATGTGATATAAAACGGTAGGGTATGTATTACCTGTACCACGTGTCCCTGGCCGCCTGCGTGGGGTACATGGCGAGGTAGTTGGCCACGCCGGTCGCGGTGGGCCAGCCGATGAAGAAGCCGGTGTCCTCGCCCTCGGCCGTGGACAGCCACACCTCAGCCAGGCGAACGCTCTCTTTCAACTTGAAGCAGTTCGTCCCTCTGGACTTCCCCAGCAGCAGCAAGTCGCTGAAGAGGAAGAAGTGCCGCTCGAGCGGCGGGGAGGTGGAGCCGACGGGGCACAGCTGCACCGGCGCCTCCATGATGAAGGTGCGCGGCGACAGCGACGAGTTGCTCGCGCTCACGGACCCACTGAGGTCCAAGCTTGGACGCTTGCGGACACTCTTTGATTTCTGAAACACAAAAAAAATATTTTCAATATTTGTCCTTTCGATCCCAAACCCGCATGCCCAGCGTGGGGATTATGGACAAATGCCCTTTAGAGGACGCTCCTGTTCAGAAATGTCTAAAATATTTTGTAGAAAAATAAGACGTTTATTATATAATGTGTCTATGTTACCCTGTCAGTACCGTCGTAGAGGCGACTACAATGTCGATTGAAGAAAGTAACATCATCTGGTACGTGGCAAAGGCTGATTGATGGACGGTGCAGAGTTATGTAAAGGCACGAACGTGTGCGTGGTGCGAGGCGAGCGCGGCGGGCGCGTCGGCGTCGTGCAGCGCCAGGTAGTCCTGCGGGAACAGGTCCTGCACGCGCTCCAGGTCCGAGAGACGCGCCGCGCGCCGCCGCGCGCAGCCGCCGCCCACCAGCCGCTCATACTGCGCCAGCCGCTCGATCTGCAATTGGTAAATAATATTTAATATTTTGCAGAGCTCATAAATAGTTTCATTCGCATTTTTACCTTCATTAATAGAGAAATCGAAGACATTTCTTGTCGCACTATAGACCTGTATTATCCATTACGGTATGCTTTCATAAATGTATAAATGTTACGTTCCTAATTTTTTTATTTTTCAGAAGTGTAAAGGAAACATATCTCTTAATACAATCAGATATAATAAAATGTATGAACATCATGAAATGATATTGAAATGACTAAGGATAATTCCAGTTGTTATATTAACTGAGAACGTAGATGGACTTGGTTACACCGGGCTTAAGGTGTGTATTGTGAGTACCGAAAGTAATCTAAATTCTAATAGCGTGGTACGTGCGAGTCCTGCGGGAGGCTCGCACGTACCGCTCCTCTCCACCGCTCCTCTCCACCGCTCCTCTCCACCGCTCCTCTCCACCGCTCCTCTCCACCGCTCCTCTCCACCGCGACCGCAGTACCATTTATAGCCAACAAAGCCCCGCGGCACTTGTGCCACCCATTATATGCGGCTACCATTTTAATATCGCAATTAACGGACAGTATTCAACTTTTAATTTAAAAATATCGAGGAATATAAAAATGTGATGATTTAAATACAATTTAAATTCTGAAATATAAACAATTCCGGAAGAATACATAGAGTGTACTAAGTACGCTCAGTAAGTATGTATATTAAATACATACAATAAATAACTACACGTGTATTTACAATCATAATTTACTAGTTAAAAGAGAATTATTTCAGCTGCAAATAACGACGTATAACGACGTTTGTAATTACTCTTTTAAGGATACAACACAATATAAATCTTAACAATCAACAAAGGCACCGAGAGGTGATTGAACACTGAACGGTCTAAACATTGTTGCTCATCTTGACATAACGGAATTACGAAGGAGAATTAAAAGTTTGATTCATCCTCAAAATCGTCGGTGTTTCACTAAATCGTCTGAGACTACAAAACGAAATTATCAAAACCACACATTAAGGACACATTCCGACCAAATGACGTGTAATGTGATGGGAAGAGAATGCTTTTTGTTTTGTCGTGTTGGTTGCAAGCGCGACTGCCGAACGAAAGGTTCTGGGTTCAAATCCCAGGTCGGGCACTATTACATTTTTCTCACTTATATTTTCTAGTAGTGGTTCGGACTCTAGATACGTGCCCGGCAAATGGCAGAAGCTCACCGCCTATTCCTTAGTGGGAAGTAAACGTAACTCGTTAAACTTGGGAATGTATTACAATTCTTTGCCTACCTCTTCGTGGATTACAAGCGTTATGTTACGTTATTAAGTAGCAGTGTATCAACATCACTAGGTCACAAATACCGTGTCGTTCGCCTGATATTAAGTTTTTGGCGTGGTCTATGACCAGCTGTTTAAAACATTAGTACTGGCTGCAATCTTATTTGTCTGTAATAAATGTATAGTTGTAAATAATTCTTAATTTTTATAAATTAACTAAGAATTCGCTGCTACTTTATCGGACATTTAAAGAGTTTATGCATTAAGTGATGTCAAGTTATTGAAGCGGTCCGACACAAAGGCGAGGAGAGTCTACTATAAGGCTTTTGCAAATTACTGTACCCTTTTAGATAATGGTTCCTAGGTAATTGCAACATTAAACAATTATACAACGCGCCCGCGCCGTGACCTGGCGCTTTCATCGTGATTTTCATACAAACGGACAGCTTGACACCAGCACCGTTACACGATCCAATTTGTGAAGCGATTATATCAACATCTGTATGATAAGTATGTACCTGTGTTAGTTTGGTCCATGATTATATCAGCCGGCTGCTGTTCGCTGAGATGTATCGCGATAGGACAAGAATGCCGATGCGAGGCTCAGAGCTTAGTGTTGATGTTCAAAACATTATTTATTATTCCGAGTTACAGTTAAAATATAGTCAAAACAGACATACTTAAAACATTGAAAAACAAATGGAACTATAGTAAACAACAAGAAACACTCTAAAATTATAAAATCCCCCAGATTAGGATAACCTGCCGAGACAATGCAGTCGTGTTTAGCCCTTGTTTGAGATAAAAGTGGAATGCATTGAAAGCATGTTGGTGTAAACGAATGTTTATCTGTTGTCGGGTCAGGAGATCATAATGCCCTTACTTGTGCGCTGGTAGATCGACAGCTCGGTGCGTTTATTTTCTGTAGAATATGATTGGTTTTTTAATGTGTTGGTAAGCGAGATGAAGCCTGCGGTATACAACATACGACAGGACAGGGCCTATTTACGCTTGTCAAGTGTAGCTGCAGGTCGACCGAACCGAGAAAAGTGGACGCTGCCAGGGAGTTCCACTGTTTCGCAGTGTGTAGTTTGTATACCAGGAATTCGGGGCATTACAAAATGGGCACGTAAATGTTATCTGTGGACGTGTTACACGGAACTGCACTTTCTAAGTCAAATGTTGACTGGAGCGACGGGACGGGCGCACGTAGCTTTTTAGATAACGAACGGCCTGTCCCGCCGCGCGGACGAGCGCAGCGCGAGCGACGCGTGCTTTATGGCGCTGTGCTTTTTACAAATTATCTTTATCTCTCCATTCCCGTTCTACTGGACACACTTAGGTCGAGCCGTTTGGAAATGGTTAAAAGTTCAGATTGTGCCAAGGCGACATAAGTACCGTTAAACGGTTTTAAACACAACACATGTCATAGAAGCTTTACGCTGCTTCTTTAACTGTCATTTATAGCGCGTATGTTTAGTGTATTAGTATGAACTGTACGATTAGTCAATTTACACGTCATCAACATTAACAGCGCTACGCTGAAGTAACAGCAATAAACTGTTGCCGCGCTGTTCACAATATGCTTTATTATAACTCCACTTGTTTAAGTTTTACTTGTTTCACATGAAATGTCGCATACTTGTTTTAAAAGAAATGCGAAATCTAAAACTAGTTAGCAGTTCGTATTATTTATATTTTGATGCTATAATCTGTAGGGGTACTATTTAGAAAATTATTAAAGAGTCATAAGGATATGTCATCTATGTATATTACTATTTGATATAAGAATAAAAAGCCACCAAATATAAAATAATACTGAAAAAAACGTTCATGCAGTTTCTTGGTTATACATAGTGAATGACTTCAGAACCTAATACAATACAAGTAAAATAGACAATTATGCGTAATAAAACAGTCGAGACGCAAGCATTCGCTGAATTTTCACTAAATTATAACGTAACATCACGCCTGTTATTTCCGAAGAGGTAGGTAGAGGAGTGCAGTACACCCCCACGTATCACCAGTTACGTTTACGTCCCACTATGGAGTAGGTGGTGAGCCTATTGCCATGCACCGGGAGCAAATCCAGACTCCAAGCCACTACTAGAAAATGTAAATTAGTAAAATTCAATAGTGCCCGACCCGGGAATCGAATCCAGGACTTCATTATCGGCACTCGCGCTTGCAACCAACACGACAAACGAGGCAGTATAAATTTTCACTAAATAATGTTCCGCTAATCCACAGGCGCGAGAAGCTTTCACTTTTGTGTGTAACGCATCGAGCCCTTTGAGGGGCCAAGTCGCTTTTTGTTGACATAACAAAATTATTTTTAGATGAGTATCGCCAAAAGTGGAAAGTTGGCACGTGCCTGGCTGGCACTTAACGGGATTAGGGTTGCCATCCTAAAATGAATACTCACTAAGCAGATTCATGTAAGATTGGAAATCTTACATAAGACATTGAACAGGTAATTCTAAAAAATTATAACCCATTACGTTCTTAAAAACTTCACAAAATAATGCATTCACGAAATTATGTAATATGTTGTTTCAGCTTCAATGCCACGACATAGGCTTTTCATTTCATTCAAAAAACAATGACGAAAGTAATTAAGATATTGAACAATTGTCTATAATGTCCCATTGTTCGTAGATTTCATTGAAAGTCGACATGTTTAAGTGGAATGCAAATTACATTATGATACAAATAATGTCAATTACATACGTTACAGCAGCTATAATATTTCTTACGTATTTCGCAGCGTCATTGGATAGCACTCGCAGCCAGTAGTGGCTTAAAGTCTGGATCAGTGCCCGGTGGCGCCCCCTATTACATGAGTCCTATAACATAAGTGATTCGGGGCGATACATGGGTGATGTTATGTTATATTATTTAGTGGTTTGGTTGTGCTGGATAACCCTGCTTAGGATCGAATGAAGTTCCGAGTCACACTCGTCACAGGCCGTCTCTGCACCCTATCCGCTTCTTCAAATCATCACTTAACTCGTTAAAGCCATCATTTACACATCTAATAATATATGTATTAAGTAAAGAACGTTTTAGAAATCTGTTCTTAAGCAAAGGTTTTGTTAATAAAATCATTATTAATCAATACTAATTATTATTATTGCATCGTTACGCCAAGTCGCTTAAGGTGTAGGTAGAGAACATTATTATATGAATGTGTATAATGTACTATGATGATACGTGATGAACATAGCAACAACGCAAGTTAATGTGTAAAGCACCAAATGAAGCGCCACGCTGACTCAACGCGATTTCAGAATGTTATTAACGGTACGTAAGTGGAGATAATCGTGCAGGCTGCTCTTACTGTTTCGCGGAACTCGATCCGGTGGGGTATGACTCATTTAGATCGTCAAGTACGCCGGGATAGACAAATCAATGTAGAGGCAGGAAAATAATAGATAAAATTCGGATTGAATAACTTTAATTTAATTTTTTTTATATCTAATACTTATACGGTCTGGTTACAACATGGGTTTCCTTCGAGTCTACTTTGGCGCCAAATAGGCGCGTTCGACGTGGCAAGATATTTAATGTTTATTTATTATTATTCAAAGTGACGAAACACGTTTCCGCGGGATAGAAAAGGAAATCCGTCGGCATGCGCCCGCCCCGCGAGACTCGTGACGCGCGTAAAGGTCGCGCCGCAGCGGGTCGCCGCGCGCCGCCGCGCATCGGCCCATTGTTGCACACAGCGACACCGCTGCCGCGTCATCTTCGGTGAAAACAAAACTGGCGATTGCTAATCTATGATAGCCCATTTCTATTTTATGTACATAATCTTCATAGCGAAACGATCCCAAATGAAACGGACAGATATGAAAATGTACATCTTCTCTAACTGTAAACTGATCTGACTCTATACACGCAAATGTTGAGGATTTAAAGATGTCTGTTATAATCTCTTGGATAACATTTTTAATGTGCAAAACTTTCTGTACGCTCTATAGTTGTGTGGATAACACGAATAGAAAAGTGTTAAACACGAGTGTTACACTTTAAGAAAAAGCAAAAAGGTTTCGTAAAAGTGCTAATTTTAAGAAGCGCGTACGCCGCCGCTTCTTACGCCACTAACCGATGTACGTAAGATACCACTACAATGATATCGCGCGGGAATTGTAACAATGAGTATACGATGCGGAAAAAGCACCATGAAAATGAAGCAGAACTTATAGAATATACGTCAACTACTTATAAGTTCATGTTTTTTATATCTATGAAAACGTTTGCAGTCACTCGGTCGTTTGTACAAATAATGAAAACTGAAATAGTATACTTTTCAATAAAACAATACAATTTAATCCAGTTCTTGTTTTATCTTTAAATACAGTATCAGTAAATCAGTATTCGCTAAGTAAATAGGTGTCGATAAATATAATTCCAATGCTATCAATACAATGACTTCCGCGCTTACGTTTCGATAGCCACCTGTAATATTTCTAGTGTGGTTATTAATATTAACGTGCCCTAAATAAGAACTTAGTGCAGCCGCCAGACAATAAATAAATACAAGACCATAAATAATGTGGAGATGTAATTACGATGCGAGCCGTCCATAAATCATAAAGAAAGCAGCGCAGTTACCGAAGAAGACATCAGGCGTGGAATTTTCGATTGAGAATGATGTAGGACTGCGTTGAATCGAAATAATGCATTCTGGGCGGAATTTCGGGGAGATCGCGGTCATCGGCCTTCTTACAGCACCCTTCGTGCAGCCCGCGCGCCCGCGGCGCGGCGCCGTCCACCAGGACAAAAACACGTCACACCGCAATTACATTCCTCATACAAATTATATACTTTCTACGCGGATTGAGTTTGACCAGAACGATTATCACAATCCACATAATGAAGTGCCGAGTAGCGAGATGTCCACGCGATCGACAATAGCAGATGACTCGCTGTCGAGGCTATTAATTTTAACGAGGCTTGTGAAAATGAAAACTAATACGTTACAAAGATGAGAGGTAGTCGAGTTAATGGCGTGCTGAGGCTTTAAGCTGAACAAATTGACGTCAAAAGGCGAGGATTTATGTGTACTGCATAGTGTATTTTCGTAACAAATGTGCCGTGTTTCATAACAATATTGAACTTGTAACAGATCTTGTGAATCATTCATTAAATATTAATTAAAATAACACACAATAAGTTGTGTATGTAATTAGCTAGGGAAGGCCTTCGGAGACAAACTCGGAGGTTGACAACACAATTTCAAACTTCAATTTCGAAACGCCAATCACTTTTATATAATAATATGTATGTGTTACAAAACTCCTGCAAGTCGAAGATAATGTATGTCTAATTCGGGATGAGTGTGCATAGGTTAGACGGACACACAACGATTGCCTCACAATTAAATGCCAGCCGTTCGGAATACGTACGCATCGTTACATATGATCAAAACAGGGTCTCCTAGAAATATTTATTGAGTGACGGCTCATCGTGCTGCGTTATGCAACGATTAGGGCAACAATGGAGCGCGTCAATCATGCGTTGGAGACGATTTTTAAAGACCACGGAGAAAGTACATTGCCCGGAGCACACACGTAACGTGGCTGTGTGACCGGCGCGGCCATCGATGTATGGGCTGGTTAATTGATGAAGTTAGGGACTGCGCCCCCTCAGGTCACCGCTCGTGCCCGGTGACGCGTCAGCCTCAAATAGCATCGCTACACACGGCCATTGTAGCCGTGTCTCGGCGCGCAGCCGCTTGATGAGCGACGTGGCCGGCACTCATGCCCTGCAGCGCCGAGCATTTCATTTTTATAAACTTTCAAACGTTGGCTTTATCGAACTTTTGAAAGTTAAGATTTATCGCATAAATGAAACTCCACTATGCCCTTTGACGCAATCTCTGCCTACGCGTGACTTTTATTTTAAAATCTACGACTCGATAATATCGGTGTTACGTGATGGTCAAATTATGAAATGGGTATAAATTATGTTATTACCGGTAAAAATTTGATCGGATTTGCGTCAATCTGAGATACATGGGCTGGCTCTAGCGCGGCGCAAGCGCGCTGCGCTCACTTATTTACTTGCCTGTCGAATTAATTATATTCGCCTTGGAAGTACTGACAGTCACTATGTTTTTAACATCCATTTGACACCAGTGACAAGATTTTGTTTAATACATTATACTTCGTAAATTTGACAAGTATGGCATAATTTCTTGTCATTATATACTTAAGTTGTTCCAATTAAGTTACTTTTCACGAGCCCGCAAGTTAAAGGCTTGCACTCAGTGCCATTAAACAAATGTTTACTTAGTAGAAAATCGACGCCGTCAGCTGTGCGCTCGGAAAAAGCTGTTAACTGTCATTACTTCACCGGTGTCCGCGCTTTCTCCTTACGCAACATTGTTTTTCAATCATTTACATCAACAACACTTATCTTTCAAATATCTGTAATTCAATACTTTTTTCCTATTTCCGTAGTAGGTAGGTATGTCTATTTAGAGTAATCGCTGTGCTCTCGCGTTAATATTGACTATTATTATGACGTCATGGCAGGCTTAGAGAGAGCACAGAGTATCTAATATCGTCAATACCACCGGACAACTAATATCTAAAATCATACGGTAATATTGAGTATCTAGAATGCCAATTTCACGTCGAATCATTTGTTCGGTGACAATTAAACGAATTGAAGCCTTAACAAGCAATTTAAGTACTATATGTATAAAACTTTTGTTTAAAAATCAATAGCACATATCGTGTAAAGAAATCATTTCCGTATATTGCTTACGTGCATGTAACATCTATTGTCCCACTTTATTGGGTGTTATGTAAGTAGCCGCCGCGCGCCGCTCAACTGGCGCTGGCTTCTAATACGCCTAACGACGATATACAGCTTGTAGAGCTCAGTCTCAATAGAAGTGGTTCAAACACTTGTTCTAGCTACTGTCACGTGTCGGTTCAATTATAGCAAATACCTAAAATTTCCGTGTCGAGTTTGTAATTTGTTTCAGCCACGGTACGTAGAACTGGCTGGCAATAGTTGGGTGCGCAGAGCTGACGGTCGCAACCAGTGACCTGCTATTGGAGAGGTGTACTGAGGAGAGCTGCGACCGGACAATAAGAAACGATAATGAGGATGATGATGAAAGAACAAATTAAAATACGATTATAATAAATAAATTTGACTGTAATGGCCAAAAGCTCAAAACAGGTTAATCACTAAAAAAATAAGTAGGTTTCCAGAAACAGACAGGATTATGTTAGTCGGATTACATCCTTATTGCCTTTGGATTTTCAAGTGTTTGTGATGTCCACTCAATATTTGTAGTATTACTAGCAGGTAGAAACGCGAAATAATTTATAATACGTAATAAAAATAACGTTTAATTGTATAATAATGAATACAATACGCACTTATATTACTGATAAAACACACAAAATACGAGTGATGCATAGACATATTCAAAGTATTTCAAAGATACACAAATCGTAATGATCCATACAAAATGTTTAAACTACAAAGATATGAGTATTTTGAGCAGCATTCGAGGTAATCATTAGATTCCTATACACTACACGATTGACTCGAATGTAACACAAAGGGCAGCCGTCGCACGCACCGCGCACACTTCCCGGAAAACGATCACTACTGAACTTAACCGTGGACGGGGATAGCGAACGAGCTCCGTACAGAATGCATTATATTATTAAGAATTATAATCTGTTGGTGTAAAAATAAACACGAGCAATGTCCAGTGGTTGCGACAAATACTGAAAGTGGTGAATGAAAGAATAACAATACATTTACAACGCGAATATAGATGGGCGCAGACCCGACGGAGACCACGACTCGTGTCTTGACCAAATAGTGACGCATGTGGAAGAAACACGCGAGATCTGCCAGGATAGAGGTACTGGCACAAGTGGTCCCTGCAGGCACCTTAATGACCCTCGCGTCAAAGCAGTGGCGGAGCGTGGATCTCAGCCGCCCGGGGCCGAAGAAAATTTACCCGCTCCCTTTTAGTTTATAGGTATGCTTTGCCTTATGACAATTTCCTCGACGAAAAAAAAAGTCTACTACTGCCGCCCCCTTAAAAGTTTATGTTTTGCCTTTTGACAATCTCGTCGACGAAAATGAAAGATCAACCCCGCCTTGATATATTGTTAAAAAAGTTATTTTATTATTTATTGTGAAATTTTGTTCCCCCCTAAAAATGCCGCCCTCCTCACCCCGCACGCTAAGCCACTGCGTAAAAGTGTAATATTAACAATAATCATTAGGCCCTTGAGGATTTTTAACACTAGTCCTACAATACAGAAGAAGTTGTGGCAAATATAGCCAACATTATTCTTAATGGATCTTAATGACATGTTACGATGACCGTGGCCGTCAGCTTACGGGTGTTTCTTATGTAACGCTGTTGCATCGATCCGGGGATATGTTATTATTATTATCGGTTCTTTTGTTAGTTCACTATAAAAAGGTCTCCACCAATGCTTTGCCAGGCGGGCCAAAGGCCCAGTGCGTGTTGGTGCACGTCACATGCCTCAAAGAACAATATGGTGTACCTACTCGAGAGTGTCCCTCACGTTCCACTTGTAGCAATGTTACCTTACGCCGTAAAATGTAATCTTCTAAAACTTAACAAAAGGCGATGCTAGATTTTGAACCCGAGACTCCCGGGAGTGAAATACTGTCATCTGTACCACTACAGTATGAGTGCAACTTTTATCGTCACCACACGACATCAGCAAACGGTTACACCAATTATTTTGAATCATTGATCTGTGACAATGACTGATGTCTGTCACCACGTCCTGTCCGTGCTGGGATAATAGTTTTAAGAGCATCACATTATACATAGTTTAAAAGTTACACTACATGTTCTCCACAAAAAAGGGAGCAAAAAGTTCTGTTCTCACAACTACGAGTACCTAGATATTGTATTACCGCGCGTTACGTGACCGCCCGCGTCTTTACAACTGTTACGACATTTCAATTAACTATCCAATATTTTCACAGAATTTCGCTAGCATTACGTCATACGTGATGTTCTCTCGTGTACTCACTGTGAGAACGGGCTGAGATGCCCGAGCACAATGATGCCAGTGCTATTAAGAGTATTAGAACGCTTCGATCGACGGATGCAATAAGCAACAATGGGTCCGTCCAGTCCCTCCGCGGATTGCTAGAACCTACAGCCGCTAACGTACGTTGTGTGTTTATGTACTTTCCCAAACATATCGCCTTTGCTCATGTCCCGTTTCAACGGTAACGGAGTATTTTTCTTGTGGAACAAGCACATCAGTTCCGTTAAGATAGATAAAGCATTCTGTGTCCCCTGCCTGCCTCACGAGGAACTTGGTGTGATGATATAATAACAATATTTCTCCCAACATTCAGCACAAATATTAGCAGCAGTTGTAGAATCCGATGTACAGAGAGAACATATAACCACACCCAATTCTACGAACGAAGAACAATAGTGGGTAATTTTGTAATGTCTTCTTGTTCCCCGCCACGCGTGACGCAAGCCCTCTACGTACCGCCGCGTACGTACCGGTACGCTTATTATTCACACGAGGCAATCTGTGATTTTAAACTTAATCCGTACGAGCATTGAATTTGTTAACAAAATATGCGATGTCTTAGACAAACAATGGATGTTATTGTACAAAACAAGTTTTTCAATCACTAAACAGAGAAATATTTTAAAATCTAATAATTCTAATATCGAGATGTAACATCTTGAACAGAAGCCGACTTTTACGTCAAAATATATTATAAAAATATATTTATTTATCTGGTAACGTGGGAGTGTTCTACATTCCTCTGCCTACCTCTTCGACGATTACAGGCGTGAAATAGGTTTTTTTTTATTTATCTGGTAAAATGCATTTATCTTGCAACATGTTTTATAACTTGAGCGTGCGTCGAACATTTCATGAGAATCACCGTCAGCCTATTGCAGCCCACTGCTGGACATAGGCCTTCCATGAGAGCTTATTCCCCTAAATCCCCACGCTGGTCTGAGAGGGAGATCGTACAGCTTTTCGAACCGTCTACGCTGCTGCCTAAAGGCGGTCATGAAATTTAGCTGTGCCTTTTGTATGAGAATATAAAAAAAATATTTTTTCATATGGTAAGACATATTTATATAGCCACATGTACTTGGATAACTTCAACGTTCTGTGTAATTACAAATATTCATTTGTATAGAAACTGGACCGACTGGTTGTCAGGCCTACCTCTACTCGCAAAAACTTCAATGTTACCAGTCGACCGCAAGTCAACAATATTCTCGGTACATCAAATTAAACTCACCTGCAATTGTTTTATTCGCAAAAACTTTTATACTATTAATTAACTACACATAAGACACGATACAAGTTGTTATTTTCAATGCAAGAATGCGCAATAAATAATTAATTAGCCATAAAAACAATGCAATAGATACAGGTAGCCGATAGAACTGGTTATTGCCAATACGAACTATGTTGCTTATTTTTTTTTAACTGAACTCTAACAATTTAATAAGCAAATAAACTTTCAATAAATATTTTTGGCTAGTAAATGATTCAAACATCAAATATTATAATATATCTGTAGGGCCGACCTAAATAGCAATTAAATGCATTTTTGTACAATGACTTAAATCACTTAATTTCCCAACGAAGCAACAGATCATTACAATTATTATTATATATTCAAGCCAGGGGCTGAAAGAGAGCATCGAACACCAAATATCTTTATGCTTTTGGACCTGAAGCGCTCATATTCCATTCATCACTTACTCGTAATACTGGAACTAGAGAGTGCACATTTTTTTTAATTATTTTTTTATATTAGTTTCACATTAATAAAATCATATTGTTTAATTACCAAAGTAAACAAATCACTATTTATATGAGTGACATAAACATTATTACAATTAAAATCTAATCGAGTTAAGGCCAACTTGATGACGTAAGATGGATGAATAAATGTCGCCGCTGAGGCATAAATTGCGGAGGACGAGACACTGGGGAGCTATATCCGTCACAATCTAATGCTAACATTGTTCATAGATCGTATTAAAACGTAATTTCCGTTCACAAACATAATTATCATGACTAAGAGGCAGTTAATTCGCGTTTTGATTATCAGGAAAATAACAGCTTTTATACTCCTATTATGTAGGATTTGCAGTGGGCTCTTGTATAAGACGTCTGGAGAAGACGTAATAACTATTAAAAATCTAGACAACGAAAATTAAAAATCATATCGTTGATCCTCAGATTAAATGAATCGATATTGAGTTGTGTCGGAGGCCGATAACATGAAATAAACGTTAAAAGACTAATCACAATCACTAATAATTGTTTTAACATTATATGTAATACGTAAGAATCAGATACCGGGAGATAATTGTCGTTTTAATCGATTCATAGCAGACAAAGATATAGCAGTGTATTCAATCACGTAACAAACTGTTTTAGTTTGAAATTATGAGCGCAGGAGTGTCGGGTTATGATCTCGGGGAGATCTAGACTCGATTACGTTTAAATGTCGAAAATAAAATCGACTGAATTTTCGTGTATGAAACATATGAAAGTTCAATGTGTTACGTAACCAGTAACCCAAATACAAAGTGTGATAAGACACGCACGTCCACCTATCAGAGCCGAGTCAATAGCACGGTCTATTCGTTGGGCAATTACCTATTTACCTATCGAACTTTCATCAGTGGCAGGTGTAGGGCTATTTTTTATTTCACTTAATAGCTCGTGAGACGCTCACAGCGCTATTGCAAATTTGTAGACACTTTTTCATATTTTACAATTGTAATAAGAGCGGCATGTAACTTGAAGATAATGATGTAGATCCACACGTAACGGTAAGCTTAACGTTTTAATCGTTAATGCGAGCACTAACGACGCCAACGTGCCAGCGGTATCATCGCATTATGGCATATTACATTTTAAAATATTCATTATAATTTAAAACGCGTTGTTTATTTTGCACCGCACTACTCGTTCTGATGTTCGAGCAATGAAAAGAATTTGCACCGACCTCGCTAAGATCCTAATTTGGACGATACAGTTTTTGCTGGAGGTACGCGCCGAACACTTGCCCTTTAACTAGCTAGGAGAGCACCTGTTCACTAGTTACTAATATGTAAAAAAAATATACTCAGTACATACCGCGATACAAGCAACAAGCGTACGTTCGTCACCTGAACCTATCGAGCGACGGGCTTTATAAGAAACGCGACGAGAGGATCACACTCACAGGACAATAAAGATAAGTTTGTTCAGTGCTTCAGTATTAAGTGTAATAATAGTACCTGTATTAGTTCCGCGAAACAGCTTGTTGCCAATAAACAGACAAGCGTTATTGTTAACGGCGCTCAACTAATTGCCTTCATAATTAACGAATAGCAGGAAACGCTGCTACAATAGTCTCCTGTTTTCACTACAGCTTTGCCGCTGTATTGCAAAATTTATAAAATTGAACGCAATTTTATCGGAACCCCGTAATTGTACGTACTGGGATCTTCGCAAACGAATTTATTTTTAATATTTACCAAAAAATGCTTGTAATTTAACTTATAAAGTTAACAATTTTCCTGCCAAGTTAGAGATAATTATAATCACAATTAGCAGGTGTTGAGATGAGGGTGCGAGATATTATAAAATTCAATTATAAGCCGGAAGCACTTACATGCATCATGTATGTACTGCGTAGAGTCCAGGCGGCACTACAGGAGCATGACGTCGCGAGTCACGCCCGTACTGTTTATGTTTACACCGGCGAACACCGAGAGCGCCGACGTGCGACCTCGCGCGCGGTTCGACAACGACTGGAGCTACTTAGCTGTCAGTGGACGGCGCTCAGCGTTGCGCCCGCGCAGGCTATCGCGCGCGTACGTTCACGCTGTCCACAGCCCGCGGGTGGATACTACGTACTATAAAGTATGTGTTATGATATCAAGCAATTACGATTATTGAACAATGATGGACTATATGTATGAAGAAAGTGATGAATGTAGAAGCACGTTAAGTACATATGTTGGATAAAGATATTTGTCACTCGTAGCTTTTTGCCTACACAGTGAAGAATCTGGCGTGATAATATAATAATAATAATAGGGATAGGAACATATCGTCTCAGTGTTATATAATTTTTACTGTTCGGTTTTCTCAACTTATTTATACTTTATCACCAGAAAAGAATGGAAGGCTATAAAGACAATATAAGAGTTAATTACAATGGAATAACAATCATAGTTTTATTAATAGTAAAAGCTATATAATTGTATTTTTAGTTTATAAAACCGCCTCGTTGGTCTTGTTGTTGAAAGCGGAACTGCCGATCGGGGGTCCTTGGTTCAAATCCCGGGTCGCGGACTTCTGAATTTTTCTAATTTAGATTGTCCAGTAGTGACTCGGATTGTGGAAATGTGCCCGGTGACTGAAAATAAATTTACCACTTACTCCGTGTAACGTGTAAACGTAACTGATAAAACGTGGGAGTGCACATTTCTGCCTACCTCTTCGGGGATTACAGGTGCGATATTAAGTATTACGAGAGTTTATAAAACACAAGCAGAATATTTTAGTACGATAAATATTCGTTAAGACTAAATACACACCGTCATTTTTGTTAAAACCGTCAAACAAAAAAATACAAGTTATACGTGACATTTATTTTCATTCGGAATCAAATAATATCAATACCATTTACACGGATAGTTCGCGGGCTTACGTTTGACAAGCGGAGATGGTGACAACCAGTCTCGGCGTCCCGAACGACGTGCGCGTGCGCATCGGATGCGGCATAAGGCGCAACCGTATCAACTCGCAGTTATGGAATACACAAAACATATTTCATAACAAGCTGCCTACACCAGCTCCACGGATTAGTTTCTAATACCGTAACATAACGTGTACATGCTTAGACTGACGTCGCGGTGCCATTATTCTTAACATTCTTATTAATAAAGTGACCAATTAGTCACGTTGGTATAAGTATGAACTAGGAGTTAAACAGTAGTAGGTAAGATACAATTCGTTAGTTGGTCGACTTTAGAAAATAGCGTATAACTATGATAAACTATTTATCAATGAATTATAGTAAATGGTATCGTAGTCTCCCTTAGCGGCAGGTGATTGCATTTTGCTGTGATCATGAGTGATCAGCCACCGTAGTGAAAGGATTAGTCGCAATGTCTAGGGTGCGCCGGGCAGTGTATGTTCATACTTAATGAGACATAGTCTCTTTTTTATGCACCCCCTCGTCAGTCAGAGTTCTCGTCATCGGCGTCAGTGTTGATTGAAAGTCGCAGATCATTGGATTGGACGCTTATTGAAGCGTGCGCTAATGCCCACAATGCAATCACATTAATTGGAGTACCAGGAGATTAGTCCCACGGACGCGCGTACACAGCCCACGCTGGCGTAACATTAGCACTGTGATGTCACGTATTTAACACGCTACTAATGTATTAAGTAATGGTAATGAACTAGTACAACAATTGTTATTAAGATACAACGCTGGGTCCGTTCAGGGTAGGCAGAGATCAACGAGTGTCAACTATCTCGACCCCTACAAAACTAACGAGCTTTGCTCCTTCTATATTCATTCATCTTTCTCTTCACAAATCTCTACCAAATATACGTCGGATTCACAAACAAAGAGTTCCGTACCAACGGGCAATGTTGAACACTATGCTCGTCTTATTCTTCGTATATTTTTTAAATAGCCTAGCAATCAAGCCGATACAATCTGAAAAAAGAACAGATTTCTTATACAGGGATCCCTACGTTACTAACTTTTTTTAATATTTTATATTTTGTCGTTATAGCCGCTTAGTAGGACACTTTGTAAAAATTTGTTTTATTACGTGTACTACTTGTATTACTCTGTATTACGGTTCAAGAGCCGTGTGACAAACGAACAAGGTTTCGTTGGCGCCCTTTTGGTAGAGAACTCTAAAGGTCCTTGTAAATAGACCGGCTCGGAAGGCAGAGCTGACTGTGATCGTATTTAATACAAAAGTTTGGCACAGTTCAAATAAAGCTATTTTTATATTGCATTTGTTTCCTGACGGGTCGCCCGAGCGTGTCTTTTTCATAAAACATTTTAAATGTATAAATAACTTTCATCGAAATTCCTTGTTGTACAGTCATCGTGATCCGTTGACAATTACTTATCGTTCTTTAATGACAATGAAAACGTATAAAAATTACACGTACCTATATGTTAACTTCCAACGCAAACCAAAATACTTCGGTAGGTACAGATACACTCTCACGCCCGCACGAGATGGATATTAGCGTAACACGTTATTTAAATCATGTCAGCCATAATTATGACAATATCGTAACGAAGTTGGTGAGCGATTGCGTTGCGATCGGCCGATGTGTGCTCGCTTCGATACTAATATCGATATTGGTATTATTGTAGAGATGCAAATTGACATTTTTAATCGTACACTTTAACTTAAATCCTAAACCTTTAATCTGTGAAGTAATTATGAATATAGTAGTACATCGGATTTGTAAGAATAGATATACATATTTGGCATCCGGTGTCCTCTGCCTATCCCGTAAGGGACCTAGCGTGATGCCATAATAATAATTTAAACTTATATCAATATCGCCCAATCGAATTGACGTATTTGCTACGATAAAACAAAATAAATTAATTGTTAAAAGTTTTCAATTTGATTCAACAATTAAGTATCAATTTGGAACGTTTTAGTAATGAAAGCCATTCCGATACTGTCCCTATTTCGCCAAAATTCAGTCCAAATAAATTCATTATTAGGAAATTCTGACCGAGGAATCTGAAAATTGAATGCAAGTTATTCGGTATAATTGTCCTAACGTAGTTTAGTTTATTTCTCTGTATACTTCTACACTACTATGCATGATTTAAATTTACAGATAAATAAAATAAATTAAGGTAGGATTTTAAGACTGACCTTAAAAATAGCTTCAAAACAAAATAACAAAACAAACATTAGTGACGGTAAGAGATTAACTTTCATAATCTGTCTGAAAGTTGAACACAGCTCGAGTTTAATGAAGGGATTAAGAACGGAAGCGAGTGCCGCTTGGTACGTACCGCGGAGTGGTGCTACCCGAAGTGGAGTATGTCACAGCAGTTATCAATCATAAGTACTTGTCGCACGCACACACCGGCACGAGATCTGGTGCCTGGAGCGCGCTGGCCCACATCGCCACTCGCTCACCACGTCAGACACACATGCGAATACACCTATATTCATGCAACTGCATGGCAAAAACACTCCGAATACAAATCAATGTTCGAACGAAATCTTGATCAGTACTAGATTACCAACGTAACCTAACGTAGAATAGTAGGTACAACAAAAACCTCGCAAATATGTTTGCCATTCATTAAGCAGGAGCTAATTTACTATTCAGTGTTAATACTCGGAAATATTATACATAACAAATGTTGTTTGGAAAGCAGAATGGTTATTTAATTAATATTATTATGTCGCAACACCAAATTCTTTACGAAGTTGGTAGAAATGATCAAGTGCCGAATATATAATACAAATGATTATTAAATTGTTTCAAGTAGCAGTACAGCAGTCACCTGTCTCCGAATCCATGGTGAAACCTAAGACACACCTGGTGAAACTCGGAAGTGTACCATACAGACTCCTCTGTCTACTCCTTCGGTAAAATACTGGCGTAAACGTACATTATGTTGATTTATTTAGCATTGTACAATACAGTAATCGACAGGTCTCAATGTAACTAAAATGATAACCGTGGCCGCAGTGGACGCGACGTTGCTTGACTGGTCGCGTAACTCGACACTTCGTCCGAGGTTAGTGATATTGTCTAAGGTTGTCAATTCGGGCGCGGCGCGGCTGTGTGCGCTGAGGCATGACATCGATGACGTCCAGTGTAAAGATTTATGAAAACCTTTTACTAATAATAATATTTAAGTGTGGTTATACCGTTCGAGTTACACATCTTGTAAACAATAACTACTCAATATGGATACATACAGTTTTCTCTTATCACAAAGTGGGATAATTAAACGAATGATTAACAGTTTAATTTAATATAAGAGCGAATTCTAAGTTGATAAGCTGCCGCTACTGTCAGTATTGCGAAGAAATCTAACAATATTCTTTGCTTAATATTTTTTAATACTTTGCAGTTTCGGTTTAGGAATGGTAAGGATCGATTTTTGTATATAGTAGCTTCTGCAAGAGTTATTTTGTATCTTACACTACTCTAATATATTTTAGATATTTTCAGGTCATCTACTGCGTGAGCCGCAGTCGACCATCGCCGCGTGCCATAAGCCGCGATGTCGTAAACGGCATAACGTATTCTAAAACAAACACGTCTACACCAATTAGCCATATTAAAATCGTATAAACTCGTATCAATTTACATAATATTGGTTGTCTACAATCTGGCTACCATGATAGTGGTGTCGAAACTTCCGACAGCTTGCGACAGAGATTTAATAAATATTAGGCGCTTATTCGCTCGTCAAATGTGTCAGTTGAATAACTAGCGTTGTGTAATGCGCTTACACCAACACAATGCGCATGTGTCGAACATGATATATGGATTCGGCATCGGCTCATCGGCTTTATCTGCTTAATTGAACGCTACCTCGCTCGCCTGCTCGACGCTATGATTTATCTGTTTAGGAACACTCGTGTAACTTCACTAGTGAGCTATTCGGCAACGCTTGTGTATTCTAAGTTGTCGTGTAATGCGACCTCAATAACATCTGACGAGCGACAGAGGAGTGACAGAGTAACCTGAATTCACCGGCGCCGAGTGTGTCTGATCGTATTAAACCAGTTAAAATTATATCATTGGCGCCTGACGTCAGTAATTCGACGAACCGTCGCGAGCCGCGCTCGCTCGCTCGCTGGCAAAACCGCAGAGACCGAATACTTAGAGAAATTTCACTTAGGTACTTGAAAACTCCAAATATCTTTCTCGAAAGTTACATGACTAACGGCTGTTACATAATTCGTATTAATGCTCGTAATATCAAACCGGTTAAAATTTGTACGAATACATTATGATCAATAATTAACTTCTCCTACGATGTATACAAATTAATGACAAATATCGCCATTTCATAATCAATACATTACTTAGTATGCGCAAAGTGACTATGTGATAGAATTTAACAATATAGAATAAATAGCTAAGTGTTAGCACAACATCGGAGAGAACACAATAAAAATCACGTTCGACTGCTAAGCCTGTATTAAAACTTGCTGTCTTACTAGTTTATATTCAACTGGTGAAGCTACCCACACATAGGCATGACATATGTCAGTGTGAACGTTTCATTTACACATACATGTGTCATATCCAAACGCGTGAGGCGAGTGGGCAGCGGCACTAGCGCTGAATCGACGATTGGCCATTAATGCAAATCACTGCCTGTGCTAGGGTCACGTGGAACTTCCTACAGTGCCTACTGCGGCTGACCGAACTGTTTGATGCGCTGCAGGTTCACCACTAGTTACAGGTAACGACAAAGAAACAAAGGGCGCGCCATTTTTGTAGA
>DWDU01000197.1:0-21739 GCA_018245575.1 Jemadia suekentonmiller | reverse complement strand
TGAGTCATTAATCGGATGATCTTATCGGGAGTGGGAGGCATGGCCTACCCTTTATAAACAAGTCGTATTGGCTTGTGGAAGGTTGTTCCTCTTCGGATTTGACTCGAACCAGAGCTCTGCTTCCAACGTAACGCTATCTGACCTTTACACTCTGACAAATATCATCTTCGTATTTACTTACTATTACCCAGCTTGAAAGGTTTTCCTTTTATTCAATAAATCATAATTTTACAAAAGTATATAACCGTATATATCCAAAGGAATCTAACACATGCATAATACAACACTGACTGATGTTATGTGGGAGGCAAAACAGGTATTCACGGTAGATAACAACGGCGTACTGCGTTTGGGCTGAAGTAGCAACCTGGTTGAATAAGTTTTAATAAGTAACGAAAGTTGGGTAATTTAGGAACTAACTCGGTTGAATTTCCCCGCGGAGCTGACCGCCGCCTGCCGGCCTCTTGAGGCGCATGCGTCATAGAGCCGTGGCCTAGGTTTTGAAACTTTGGCGAAATTGTTTCTGATAGGCATACAAATTTTTCATGAAGCTAGCGTACATTTTGAACAAACTTGAACCCGGTGCCCTAATTCGACGTATAAACAAAACTGTAAGTACTGAGGAACCTGATATTCTTGTGTCACTACATATTTAGTGAATAATTTTAATATCTATTTACTTTTTAAGTTTTATTGACCTACGTGCAAAATTTGGGCTGGACACTGTCGTATATATTCCGATATATATGTCAGTATCATAACTACATAGTTACTCTTAATAGCCTATGCCCGTTTATATACTTATTTTCTGGAATAACCGTTCTTATCTCCAGAGATTTGGATCTTTTAAGGTTTTATAGGCTATTTCAATCTTCGCTTCGGAAAAGACCCAGTATGGAGAAGAAGCGGCGAAAGTAATCCCCGAAGAAGTAGGCAGAGGAATATATTATATTCCCACGTCTCACCAGTTACGTTTACGTCCCACTATGGAATAGGTGGTGAGCCTATTGCCATGCATCCGGCACATTTTCAGACTCCGAGTTACTACTAGATAATCTAAATTAGAAAAATCCAGTAGTGCCCGACCAGGGATTTGAACCCAGGACCTCCCAATCGGCAGTACCGCATGCAACCAACACGACCAACTATATTTAGACGAATTGTATATTTATACTCTTTAATGTTTTTGTGTGGATTAATAATAATTTTATATTAGTAATATATACTATGTACTATTTGGATATATATTCATAATAAACCACGTCGTTTATATAAGATTTCTTTATGATATGATGATGATTCTTGATGATATATTTTTTGCTGTCCATAGCAGAACAAAACAAAGGTATTTTTTTTCATAAATGCTTTCTAAGTAATTTAAGATTTCAAAATAACATAACTTGGACTTGGAGAATACTTTAAAACTTAAACAAAACTGTAGACAATTTCAACGAAGCCACATGGATATATTTAAAAACAGTTCGAAGTGAAGGCTCCGAAGACATATTGATATAATTATTCATACATAATCACGAAGCTCTCGGAAATGTAAATAATTAGGTGACGACGAGCGGCCCTCATTCATATGTATGAAATTATTCCGTTTGCACAAATGTGCGGATCCGCCGTCGGGGTGGCCAGTGCGGAACTACACATTTTATAGTAAGCAATTCAATACATCGAGTAACAATCAAATAATCGCATCGCAATTTGATGTATTTTAATTTTACGTGTGCGTGTTTCCGCTTCGGAGCTATCTGTGTTTTAATTTCTTTTTGACGGGATTTCTGCGCTTACTTTATCTATTGCATTCGTAGTATATTCTAATTGTATTGTACTTTATTTTGTATTTTATTATTCATTCGTCATTGACAGCCTTTGAAATTATTTTGTTAGTATTAGTTCACCCCTAATCGGAGCCACTTCGCCCATTCCTGGGCCTTCTGAATCCAGCTGTTTTCCTAAGGTCGTCAGACCACCTAATGGTCCGGAGACCTATGCTCCTTGAGTCGATAAATTTATGATTACAATTACCAAATCAGACTAATGTAGATAATGTATCATTTTGTTACATTCTTTTCATCAACATCTGTGTGTAATGTGTATTAAATATGTGTCGAGTAATTCGAGTGGAGCGATGAATGCTCGACGCACATCACTAACGCATTATGTATTTAAACTAGACAACGCGGCCGGCTTTGTTCGCGCACAAATCTGGGCTAATACCTACTTCTGGCCCCACTGGAGACGAGGCTCGCTCGTCTCCCAGTTATGCAGTTCTGTGTTATTGCAGCGAGCGGGGGTGGGCTCACTGACGTGTAAAGTTGGGTATTTAGTGTCGAGTATGTAAAACATTAATTTTAAGCTTTGTAGTTTGCTAATTTTGAGAACATATATAAACTCAGAGTAAATAAAAACTAGTGTGTATGGAATTAGTGTGTGTGTAATTAGTGATTAATTAGTATATGCGAAAATATTTTTATTATTTATCATATTTATCTGTAGCCTGTAGGTCTGTTATTTTTTTTTACTGTGACATATTACGATTTTAAGTTTATATCATGCCAAAATTTTTTTTTGTAATAAATACAAATAGTGACTGCCTCATTGGCCGTGTTGGTTGCAAGTGCGAGTGTTGATCGGGAGGTCCTGGATTCGATTCCCGGGTGGGGCACTATTAAATTTTTCTATTTTAGCTTTTTTAGTACTGGCTTGGAGTCTGGATATGTGCCCGGTGTATGCCAATAGACTCACCACGTATTCCATAGTGGAACGTAAACGTAACTGGTGAAACGTGGGAGTGTACAACACTCCTCTGCCTAGCTATTCGGGGGTTACAGGCGTGATTTTATATTACATGTTATATGTAATTTGCAACATATTTATACAATATCAAAAAAGTTTAGATGTATATCAGCTCATATTAATATTCGCAATGCTTTTAAGTCGGGAAAATGTGTGATTTTATTTAGTTAAGGCATGTTCATTGATAAGAACAACGTAATGTTAATTGGCGTTTAAAGAATGACTTTATGTCTCGCATGAGACATGAAATTAGGGGGTGTATGCACACATACTATTAATATATCCTGTCCATCTATTCAAGTTAGTAAGATTTAATAGCGTTTGTTTCCTTATTTCTGTAACACGATTAAATCTTATTAAACATTCAGAAAACTTATTCGTTATCCTCTTTTTTGTTTACGGGGGGAACCTTCAAAAGGTACCTGGTACTCTGGGAAAGACAACGGATTATTTGGGACTTTTACGGCACTAAAAACCCTCGGTGGCCATCCTCAGCTCTAATAGGAGCACTCTGGAATCTCCAACGGAACGCACTGGTGCCTTCCTAGCGCGGCCCCCCTGCGGGTCTTCTTCTGGGAGAGGCATCATTGCGTCATCCCAGGCCCTCCGGTTCTCACGACAGTACGCAGCCATACATACCATCGTATCATACGTACCTTCCCGAGATCGCTGAATGAGCGGTTGGAGCTCCCACTCTAGCTGCTCGCAACTCCGGAAGCCTCCTTTTAGTCGCCTCTTACGATAGGCAGCAGATACCGTAGCTCGTATTCTAGGCCCGAGCTACAGTTTCATTATCCCTATGATATAGTTACAGTGCGGATGTAATATGTCACTAATAGTGGGTATAAAAAGAAATACCGTATTGTAATCTCCATACTACATAACGGTTGTTGATATTTAAATAATTATGCAACTTACCTATTTTTCATTTTTTCCTAAGCCAATATTTTGGAGAAAATATATTCGCATCTCTCGTCCCCCACAATTCTAGTAGGACTCTCTCCTAGAAGCGTTGTAATAAAGTCACAAAGCGAAGATCCCCAGGGTGGCACTTGTTGAGCTTGGCTAACTAACCGTGGAGAATGGTGCTCGCGTCGCGCTCCGCTGAAATATGTGCCGTCGGAGCCTCCTCTGTCCTTAGATGAGCCATTTACTTTGAAACATCTGTAATTGTGTGCCAAACTGGTAAGCAATATATTAAAGTACCGATAACGTTAGAATAACTTTAAAAGGATGTTCCGGAAAGTATCGTATGCAATGCACCACATTTGATTATTTTATAGCAGATTAAAGATACAAAGACGCATTTATACCTTTGAATTTGTAACGTACTAACGGGTTATGTTGGGAAATAGTGGAATTGTGAAATATAAAAGAAGATATTTGAGAAAAAATCAATTGTTACAAGACATGTATAAACGATAATTATATCGACTGCAATTAATATCTATGTAATATGATTAAGTTTCTATAAAAATTAGGAGCTAGGAAATATTTCTTCCAAGCATTAATTTGTTTGCTTACAATATCTATAATTTATTAACAAATCACTTTATAGAACATTGTTAGTATTATAATACTAAATATATAATAATTTTCTCAAGTGGTAGATCGCGCTATGGTGAGATCTCCCTAAGCACGGCTAAATGCCCTGGCCGCTTGTGCGAGAAGCTATACCCTTTGATCCCCAACTCGTTGCCCAACTCGAAGATTATAAACATAACCCCTCGTACGCATGTTTTAAGTACTACCATTATGTTTCACAAGTAGATTGTAATTGTTATAATTGGGCTGCAGCGCTAAGCGTTACTATTCAAGCCGACACAATCTGTAACCCACATACAGTGTACAAATTGGGTACGTGCGAAGTGAATAGCGTTTGCCGTAGCTCAGCGCACAGTTCACAGTTCTCAGTAGATTAGTTAGCAAGTTCCTTAATCGACTCAGCACGTTTGTGTCGGACTTGCGCTCGGACTCGCCCAAATACAATAAGGGCAACTGCGCATCTAGCTGATGTTTTAAACTCAAATTTGAATAAACATTGATGATATTATATTTTCGAAATTAATCTGTAGTCTCAATCAAGCCTTAGATCTGAAGTTTAAAATTGTTAAGAATACTAAGAATCAAACTTCAATGCCTGTAATGTTGGCCGTACAGCAACTTTACTATTATCATACAATGGATCTCCAAGAAATATGGACCAGAATAATTTAGATGCTCTTCAATTGTGCAATATTGTGGGTAGCCATCTTTATTTATTACAATGACTTGCAATCCAAGTTGTGTTATAATATTTACTTAACCTTTCATAGCATCTTAAGTTAAGGGTAGGGTAAACGTACATGAGCGTACTTCATGCCTGATTGCATTCCCTCCCAGTGGTTGATGGCTAGAGCATGTGATTGGCGCATACTTCACTCCAATTACCTATAAATATTTAAGAAATTTGAGTTTCGAATAGGCGGATTGCTTAATGCTCACATTTTACTCACTTTAAATGAGCAAGATAAAATTGTTAATGCTATCGATATTGATAAAATATGTTGTATCTCTCAGATGCACCTTGATTTTGTTTTATAAATAGAGACACGCAAATCAACTGCGACCCGAAAACACTATTCAGCAACCGCGCCGCCCCACCCCGTAGACGTCATCAAGTAACTGCCCTGCCCGGCATCCGTCCCGCTTGCAAATGTTTCGTGCTGTATCCGTGTCATCCAGTACCCTCCCTGCGCTGTCATCGCCCCGCCAATTTTTTAATGTTTTATAATTTGCATGCAAACAAAAATAAAGAATGGAAAAAGTATAGTAAAAATACATGAAATAGACATTCAGTAGATTATTTTTTATTGGATTATTTTTTATTGGATTATTTTTTTATTGGATTAGTTTCGACAGCACAATGTGGCAACACCCTACAATCCCGAAGACAATACTCGTCTGTTCAACAGTTCACGCTCTTGGGGACTCGGCTCGGAACTAACTGCGTCTGCACATTCAGAGCTCCTGCATAACCAACGGTTCGCACGACGAGTATAGTGTCGTGTCAATATTCAGGCTTTATCAGTTTTATTTCAGCTGATATCGACTGCCTCGTTCGTCGTGTTAGTTGCAAGTGCGACAGCCGATCGGGAGGTCCTGGGTTCAGTTTCCGGGTCGGGTACTACTACATTTTTCTAACTTAGAATTTCTAGTAGTGGCTCAGAGTCGGGATATGGGCCCGATGTATTGCAATAGGCTCACCACCAATTCCATAGTGAGACGTAAACGTACCTAAGTGGTGAATCGTGGGAGTGTTCTATATTACTCTGCCTACTTCTTCAGGGATTACAGGCGTGAAATTGCGTATTTCATCTCTTACCATATTGAACGATCGTTTATGTTTCTGAAAGGAGGTGGAGGCATGAAAAAACATTATACCGAATTCTTCGATAAAGGCTTTATTAGTTTTATTTTGCCTCGGTAAAACGTGGGACCGTAGGTACTACATTTCACTACTTACTTCTTCGGGTATTAAAGGCGTGATATTACGTTTTTTATTACTTTTATTTTAGTCTACTGTCTCGTTGTTCGTATGGCTAATTTCTAGCAGTGGCTCGGAGTTAGGATTTGAGCCCGGTGTATGATACTAAGCCCATCTCACCACTTAATTACTGATGAAACGTAAATGTAACTGGTGGAACATGGACGTGTACTACGCTTCTCTGCCTACCTGATTACAGGTGTGCAGTTATTGCAAAAATAATAGACAATGGCTCTGTATGAACGATTTAATGCTCCAAAGAAAACACTGTATTGTGATATTAAGGATTGCTGGTGTGTTAGCGGCTATATAAGGTTTTACGATAAACGATTTTGCAAAACGCTGAGCTCTGCCCAAATAGGCTTTTACAAAGTATAAATGGCAACGTATGGAAAATCTAGGACATCTGGTAGTAGAATGTAGTGCTTTCTGTCGGTTTTAAAAAAGAAAAGAAGTAATCGTCGTCGATATGATCCTATATCAATCGAGCTGCGAGGCGGCGATGATGATTCATATTTCAAATCGAAATAGATTACAAATTCTCAGCAAGGTCAGAAATCTGTCACATCAAGCATGAAGTCCGAACAGAGTACCTTCGTTCCTGACATATTTATTGTATTCACTTGACATTTCTATAAACAAAGGCCCGAATCGAAAAGGGTCTCTAAACTCCTTCTTATTCATAGAAAATTAGGCCTCTACGGGTGTTTTCATCGCTTCGCTACGATCATTTCATTTCCAACCTAGTTCTATACAACATACGGTATAAATTCATATACACGTCAACATTCGGTGAGATTTGTGTAATGCTAAAAGCAATTCAAGTTCGACATTCGCCAGATATTTGCAGATACGAAGTACTTAATATGTGTTTTGGTAAGTCTCTTTGGTATGGCGGCGCGGAGATTGCGAATCGACATCCATACGATGCAAACATTAATTTCAATATTTGCACTCGATCGCTTTCTGGGAATTATATTTAGTGTTCATACGTGGCGGTAATGCCGGTGTGTAGTTGAGCTGCGCAGTCGTTTAATAAAGTTGAATACTGCACGACATTGCATGCCTTATATGTTTCAAACGGCGATAAATATGTTCAGAATTTGAAATGAATGTTGTATTAGATTGGTCCTCATGATGAGTCTCCGTGTTTTAGACTTTTACGTTTTCACTATGACTGTCTCCTAGAAGCGTTGTGATAAAGTCACGAAGCACAGCTCCCCAGGGCGGCACTTGTAGAGCTTGGCTAACTAACCGTGGAGAATGGTGCTCGCGTCGCGCTCCGCTGAAATATGTTCCGTCGGATCCTCCTCTGTCCTTAGAACAGCTATTTATTTTGAATCATAATCCGGTAAGATAGCAGTGAAATGTGAGTCTATTACTGATATTAAAAATATAATTTCCACTAGACGAGCGAAATTGGACCTATACGAGGTCCTTCTATGAGCTCCCACCGATTGGGGCGAGGTCGCGGCCAGACTGGGATTCATAATAACGTGTGACAATCATGAAACATTTAAGTTGTTATTTTACCTTAATTTAATTTTCTCGCTTCCAGTCTATTCCAATTCCAATACCGAACTTTTTATTGTAACCGTTAACGTTTATCCGCGGAAACGGCGATAAGTATTTTTGGTTAAAATGTATCAAAGTGGCGAATAAAAGAAAATGATGCTCATACGTATATGCGATCTCTACATAGGCCGAGGGGCGTTGCTAGCAACAACGTTATGTACACTTATAGCCGAATGTTACTTTACGATAGATATAAAGAAAAGCGCCTCGCGTATGACAAAGATACATGTTGTCTATATAGAGATATATACATGTATTGTGCAAGTTATTTTTAAAATTTTCTTCTTGTCATTAACAATTTTCTGCGTTCGGTCCCTGAATCAAGCAAAATATTATTGGGTTTTTCTTGCTTCAATTTTCAAGTAATAGCGCGGAGTGTATGGCAATAACATCATTTGCTGTTACATGAGACATATAACTGGTGAAGCGTGGACTTGCAACACTTTTCTGCTTAGCTTTTCCAAAACAAAATGCAGGCGTAATATTATGTTATGTATTTATTCAAAAAAATCTTGAACTGCCGTGCAGTGGACTATGCTGTAATGACAGATACGTGCCTAGTAGCGCGACCTAAAAAAGGCTGCAGTCATAAAAATAGATTTGTATCACCAAGTGAATGATAGCAGAAATAAATAGATGCATGATTTGTGTTGATTATAGGAAGCCATTGCAGATGAATTTTTTTGTGAACTTTGACGCTAATTCGCCAGCGAGTCGGTGGTTTGTGGCGCCCTCTATGTTTATTTTGTTCGTTTAAATCTTCGAAATCCACTACGTTATTGAATATTTTATCATTACTAGTAATTTGCTATTGTTTAACGTAACACCAAGCCTGTGATGCCCGATGAGGTAGGCAGCGGAGTATAGTAAACTTCGACGTTTCACCAGTTACGTTTACGTCACAGGAGTAGAGAGTGAACCTATTGTCATACACAGGGCTAAAGTTCAGACTCCGAGTTTACTAGAAAATGTAAGTTAGAATCTGGCTCGGGAATCGAATCCAGGACTTTACGATTAGCAGTCTAGCATGCAACCACGCGAGTAACGAGGCAGTCCAGATCTTACTTTTAATTTATTAGTTATAAATATAGCTGACAAGCCATATACAATGTTAGAGCGAGATAGTATAACGTCTAGCGACACACCCTAATCTCACCTAATTAGACAGGGGAATTATTACACCATTACTTGCTATGGACGTGGTTAAAGCCTAATTTTATGACGTCATTAAGTTCCTCGCTAAAAGCGTTTCTATGTACCTACACGCAAGCGGTCTTGTATGACATTGTGTGGAAGATTAAAACGGTATTACTAATAACGCTTACGATGTTCGCAGGTAATTTGACTTGCTTCAATATAATGGCAATTTTACGGTGCATGGCAATATGCTCACTCCCTATTTCATGGAAGGTATAACTGGTGACTCGTGGAAGTGTACTAGTCTCTTCTGCGTACACTGTGGAATGTACAGGCGTGAGGTTATAGTCTATAGTTCTGTCTTCATAGATTAAGTATTACAAGTTTTATTTATTTATTTATTTGGGAAACAAACAATACGGTAGTACATTAATCTAAGACACATAAATTTTGTACATACATCAACAAAGTTTCCACTGCTCACTAATACAGATTAGGTTAGTTGTGCATCAATTATTTGGAGCAATGTTAGCTACACATTTTAGCTTATTTAAAACTTAAAACAAAATAAAACACAACAAAACAGAATAATTATTCTCACTTGCTATCTTTTATCGCTTGCTTTATGGCCCTCTTATATTCACCAATTTTTAAATAGAACAGATCGACGTTGCACTACACTACATTATAGTAATATATGTAGTTTAGCATGTGGAATACGGTAGGAATGATACCGATGATTTGTAAAAAGGGGGAAGGGGTGGTTGAGTTTGTTAATGTGTAGTATTATTACACACGATAACGCAATGATTTGTTGAGGCTGCATAAAAAAGAACATTTTTATAATACTGTCAAATGAATGATTGCCCGTATCGGGGCGAAGTAGTTAATGAAATTGTAAATTATTCTTGTACTGGAATCCGTTCTAAGACAAAGTACTTTGGAAATAAAATTTTTTTTTACGTTTTTATTACTTTTACTTGTCAAGTTTGAAGTCCAGAAGGTTCTCATAATACTTTCAGGAATAACAAATAAAATTTTCCAAAACGTCATGAGTCCACGCTTATTAATAGATCATGCTTATTAATAAATTAATATTTCATGTATGTATAATTGTTATAGATGTAGGTGATACCGTGTTTAAATTTTTTATTTAAATATAAATTTAATCTAAACGTCGGTCACGTGACCACTGTGCGCAGCTTAGAAGATTATAATTACATACAAAATCTTACAACTTTCACATCTGTACACACGTCTACGTACACCAGACGACATCCTGTCACGACCCATCAGAAGTAACACTTCTGACGTCTAACAAAGGAAGTTCTAATAACTAACTTAAAATTCGTGACGTTTCGCACAAAGGAAAATATTATTGTATCTGAAGAGAAGGCATGCGAGGCCGGGCGCGTGAACATGTATACTCCAAGTGACAATTGAAATAACAAACATGCGGTTAATTTAAGCGCACTTGCTCCTACGAGCCTTAAGTCTGCTAGTGTATATTACACTTTATGCCGCGGTACCAGTCATGAGTGGTAGCGGTTTGATAAAAGGAGCTTTTTAAAAATCATCTCAACGCGTTTGCGTTGTGAATTTTGATTTGCATATTCAATGTCAAAGAAACAAACAGGGGTCCATAAAGAAATATAGTTATATTTTCTACTATTTTTTAAAAACTCTTTTTAGTTTGCAAAATGTATTTTTAGTCAGGATGAAATTGCAACTGTTGAGACTAACAAACAGTATTATAACAGTATTACATGTAAATAATTGTTCCATATTCTTGTACAGGTGGGGAAATCATACGCAAATCAGTCTCTTACAAATAAAGTCCTACTGCTAACTCCTTGCTCAATGTTATTTTATAATACAATACGAAGGACACTTTGTACGTAACATTTAATTAACGTGAATGTAAACGAATACTCTAAATATTTCCAAGGACGAGTCATCCATTCGAATGCCGAACAAGACTTATTCGAATGTCGGTCACTTCTTTACGATCTTCACCCGCCTCCTACATTAGCAAGTTTGTACATAACTATAAAACGGATTAAATACGCTATATCTCATGATTGAAATTTTGCACCGAAACCATGGGAGCGTTCACCTCTCAAGAGTTTGTCGCGACGCCTTATAAGTATCTCTCGGCGCCCACTCCGCTATCATATTAGCTACCGATGAATATACAGAGATGAGACAAAGGTCTTCGCAAATTGGGTTGCACGACCTTATGAAGAGGAGAGAGTACTCGGCCAGATGGCAAGATCATCTTTCTTGGGGAAACAATCTTACTAACTACAGAGACGTGTGTAGCATACGTTGTGGAATATCGGACAGCGATAATCATTATTATAAAATGTTTTTGCGGTTTAGTTTTTCCTAATATGGACTCAAATGAAGTCATGATAAATGGTCTTTGGTTATTGACCACTGCTAGATTTTTTGAATTATAATAAGAATTTTTTGAACTCGGTTTAGACAGTCGAATTATAAATTCCTTTCTGCATTCCGCCGCAGACTCATTACTAAAGGTAAAGAAGGTGTTAGGTACATCTTGGAATGTATGTCCCTTGCCAACAATCTCCTGTGTTTATGATTTATATCTCAAAAATATTTTTCGCCAAATGTTTCCGATAACACGATGCGTTCAATATCCATTTTTAAATACTTAATTATTGCTAATATTGACAACATTGTTATGTTCCAGTTCTATGCTGCGTATCAGGCTTCCAGCAGCAATACTTCCGGGTGGTCCCTAGAAGCCTTCGGGTGCAAGAAGGCTCTGAGGCGGTGTTGGAATGCGCCGTAGCAAACCTAGCGGGACAAGTGCAGTGGGCAAAAGATGGTTTTGCACTTGGTAAGTCTGAATTCTAGATATAATATCAATTTATTGCGTTTACATTGCATTTTGTCTTACTCTACGGGCGTTTTGAGTTCCCTGGGTTTTGAATCCCTAAAAAGCGCTTCGAACCATAAACTTATATCAGTGAATTAGTTACATGAAATTTCAATCGCTGCTTTCCCCTGGGACATCAGTACTAACATGGGTGCCTAGAAATTCTTTACAATTTTTCTCTAAGGAACGTGAATTCTACGAGCCCTTACTAAGACAGCATGGACCACGTTGTCTAAATCGTAATAATATTTAGAGGAGACTCGCGCCCAAAAGGAGAAAGATTTGGTTTATACAATAGGTATATATCATTATATTGTGTGGTGAAGAGAGACATGTATGTTACAACTGTAGTTAGTTTTATCTACATATCATAAAATCAAAATAAAGTTCCAACAGCCATTTCGAAATACCTATTTATATCGACGCGACGCGATATGACAAAAGTGTCTATTTGCATTCAAACAGGAACGCTGACAATTCGTGACAAATAAAGTGACAAAGCTCTGATTTTCAATGGACAGTGTTATGCATGACAAATAGTCGAATCAATTCAGCAATCATTTTGTAGTTGAATAGTTATCTATTGCATAAGATTGGAATTCATTTGAAATTCACGATGTCCCGTTTATATATATTTCGGTATATATTATGTACGTATACTTATACACTATATTTACACATGGCGTGGTTTCATTATATAGTTCCGAGGACTGTGGGAGCTATTCATTTAATTAAGTACAGTATAAAAAAAATGTTTGACTTTTTCAAACGACATATTCAAATATTTTGTAACTATATTATGAATTTACTTATTCTCTGGGAATACCTGGATTACCAAATATATTAGGACAAAATGGTGACTTCGGGTACAGCGGCAAACCGCTTACAATTTCATTACGAGTAATCCGTATCAGTAAACATTCAGTCGTGTGTGGAGAGGTTTTTATGAATAGACTGATCTACCCCTGCTATAAATTGTACTTACAGGATAGGTTCTTTTTCGTCTTTTTTATGTATACCATTAAATGTAACTATATATATATAAGATAGAAATATAACAATATTTTTATCTCGACTTCCTATTGTATAAAAATATAAGTATTCATATAAAATTTTGGGTCTCAATGCAACACGTTCAAATCAAACCCTATGAGAAAAGTTATTAAGACAAATTTGAAACGGTTTTATAAAGCCTTCAAGGTATACACTTCGTGGAGAAATTGCCTGACATATGCTGTTCTCGTCAAGCACATATCACTGCCCGCACTGTTTTCTTTTGTTCTCTCTGTTTTACTACAGATAGAGTATTTACTAATACTATACAATACCTACTAGGTATAGAATTTTTCTAATTCGGATTTTCTAGTAGTGACTCGGAGTCTGGATTTGTGTCTGGTGCATGGCAATAGGCTCACAACCTATGCCATAGTGAAACGTAAACTTAACTGGTGAAATGTGGGAGTGTACTACACTCCTCTGCCTGCTTCATCGGAGATACAGACGAGATTTATGTTAATAGAGAATTATATTTTTTTGAAGCATGATGTTGAAATAAAACGCACTTAAAGATTATTTAGCTAATATTTGAAAAAGTTTCATGTATAGATAAACGTAGATTCGTTTCGTACCAGTCGATCTGAACCAGCACTTAAAAGAAGCCACACATCTGTGAGATGCATTTCATAAGACATAATTTCGGTACTGTATAAATTTTAGGAAATTCTTGGTAACTATGAGAGGATGAAAACATTTTAACGAGAATTTAAATATAAATAGCAATAATAAACGTGAGCTAACGGACGTTCGAATTAAATTAAAATCGTAGACGAGGATGCGAGAAGATAAAATGATATAGACAACTCGATTAGCAACACAGATAGCTGATTCCAGACTACCAAAGTTACAGGCAATATAACACTTGATCTGCAAGAGAAATTAAACTGAACCTGTTTCAGTTACTAAAGTCCTTCACTAGAGAGATTTCGCCTACTATTGGCCGCTTTGAGCAATCGGAATTGGCTTCAATATAGCGAATGTTACAAATAGACAGGTGTTGATTGTTGTTGTGTAGCCTCTGACAGTAGGTACATACGTAGTACAATCTATCGGGAATACAAATAGAAAGGAAACAGATTATTTGATAAATGTCATTCGTATGTCAAGCGATGTGAACGTTTTGTCAAATTCGGTAACAATAAGGACCATATATTATGACAACTAAAGTACCCAAATCAACCATGTTTGATTTGGGTACTTGATTGGGTACTTGGCACGCCTCACGAGAAGTTATTTGTAAATTTTTATGATGGTATAAATATGTAGTTGAAATTTAAAAGGATACTGAATAAATTCCCGAAAGTCTATAAAAACTGCGCTCTCTATAATTTTATTTCGCCTTTTAATACAGAGCCCAATATCTTAATTGAAATCTCAAGTGTAAATCTATTGAGCATTTTTAATTCAATTATCCTTATCGAAGTGGATCGGTTTTTTGGATTACTGTCTTCGTTATTAAGTATAACATCCAGCCAATTAGACAAGTGTTCGCTAATTGGATCCTTGTTACCTTTACTTTTCGGTACTTGCTTCGATGAATAATGTTTTCGGTTTTTGGAGTTGGATATTTCTTAGGGAAAAGAAAAAAGTAATAGGTGAATGAAATGAGTACCGGAAAATAATGATGCGATCGCGACGGATTGATAAGAACCGGAGCCGTGTTCAACAGTGGGACAATTAAAGGTTAATGATAATGTTCCCGAAACAATTGGAACGGCTCACGTCGATTGTATGGTTGATACGCTATATACCTGGTTACGCAACGTGCAGCTCAATAAATCTGCTATATTAATATTTTCCACTTAATCCCGCCTCGATCAGTTATTTTTATTCATCATAGTTCGCGAAGCACCGTGTAATTGCTCACGGTTGCGTATGAAATCGCTAATTATTGCTCGGCAATTAAATCACTTCGGTACAAGCGATATGTTCAATGCTGGTGTAACCGAGTTCATAAAAAAATCAACTTTTGTTGCCATCGTCTTTGTCTAATCTATTCTGGTTCTTGTTTCGTCTTTAATCGAAGTCCGCTAGAATGGCTCGAATTTAAAAATTGGGATATAATTGTTTAAATCTCTACCGGAAATCGCAAGGTTGGCAGTTTTATTGACACTAACGACTGCTCTGTGTTATTGCCCATATATTTTCATACATTTTACATTAGGACTGGATTGCACAATTTTCCTAACTTTGCGCTGCATTCGGCTTAAAGTGTCCTTGAGACGAGGCCACTTTAGAAGTTTGAGATGTCCTTGCCGCCTCGAGGAAGTAATAGGACGAGATATGTAATGTTCTACTACGGGCAATGGTGGCTGGTACTTCAAAATTTCTATATTGAAATCATTATATTACGTAATGATGGGACTTTTGAACGCTTGAGAAATAAAAAATGAGGTCTACATGAAGACGCAATGTGATTTTAACTAAATATACTTGTAAGTAAATTATAAGTTAAAACTTATTCTGTGTTGCGCAATACTGATCATTTTAGCGTATAGACCCTTTACATTCAGAATTTTTCAAATCGAACTATTTGAAATGAGGGACTAAATTACAATTGACATCTAGTTGTTAAGATATTGCGTTATGTGTAATTGTTACAAAGTGTCGTAACGGCTACAGCGATATATATGATAATAAATATCCATTGTTCCAGGTTTCTCTTCGGTAATACCAGGATATCCACGCTACACGATGTTCGGGGACCGCCGCCACGGAGTCTACAATCTCCGGATAGCTAACGTGAGCCTGGAAGACGACGCCGAGTACCAATGCCAGGTCGGACCCGCCCAAATGCACAAAGTCATCAGGGCGAACGCGTCGCTCACTGTTATATGTAAGTGATTTTCAATTTATTCCTTCATTTAATACATCTTATTATACTATACAAATTCTTACCATTTTGTGTATCATAAGATAGCAATATTAGTAATAAGACATTAAAAATCTTTCACATACAAAGTTAAAATCTATTATGAAAACATTTCTCTGTAAAAAAGCCTATTACAAGGTAAATGATTACTTAAATGATAAATATGCTTGGTGTCTTGTAACTCCACTCCACAATAAATCATAATCAAAATTTATTTATTTTCACAATTTTTATAATTATAACATATAAATGAGCTCATATTATAATATTCTAATATGAGCTCATATGTACTTATTTTAAAAGATGCATAAGCACATCTATGTAGTTTCTTTCGCCGCTACGTCTCCATAGCGAGGCATTTTCCGAATTTTGAATAAATGATATTTGATTCTGAATTTGAAGGTTTTCTTTAAGGCGTGCTCAGTTTTCAGTCAACCTTTTCTCTTTTTCAATTTATCTGCATTGTTGTATCAGCAGTTAAAGAGTTTATTGCTAACTATAACGTATAATATAGTTTGAGATCTCTTTATACCAATAATGTATGAAGTTTACGATCTTTTCATCATAAAATATGTTATGTTGTGCTTGTCCCACTGATACTGTACAAGCTATAACTTGTACAATCGCCAGAATATTACGTAATTAATATTTATATACCTGCCAAATACAGCTACAGGACACGGCACTGGAAGCACAGGTAATATAGCAAAAATTCTCGCTGAACGTAATTCGTCGTTTTCGCTGCACGTTGACGATACAACAGTTACCTCACGATATTTCAATCGTTAAATCGAACTTTAGGAAAAGTATCGAGTTAAAATTGTGAACGTAAAAATATTGGATACGAAGTTAGTTCAATTACTTATTATTAATCCGAGTTGTAATAAATTCTAGAAAGAAATTATTATTAGTTACTGGATTCAATAATTGTATTGAATCAAGTATTACTTAATTTTAAGTAAATATTTGAATATTGATTCAGATACTTACTTAAAATTGTAATATTCCAAATGAAGTCCTTGTGCGGTTGATTTCTTTATCTAAATAAATACATAGTTTAGTTTAATGAAAGAAGTTATACGTGCTGGATAATGCAAATGGGTCAGCCTTGTCAGCGTTACTATCAGATGCTATGTCTTACAGCACTGACATAATCCAGTACGGATTGATTGATGATACGGATTGTACGATGATTTCCTATGAATGGAGACTTGCTCAATGATTAGTAGTTAATGAGCAGTCAATCAAAGTGACTTTGATAAGCATTCCTTTAGGTGTTATGACTGTTAGCTCTAGAATGGTCAAATTTGTAATAATTTGTCTATTTTGCCTGCTATGACTACCTCGTAGTCTGGTCGATGTAAATGTATCTGCTGATCGAGAGGTCCTGGGTTCATCCCCAGATCGGGTACTATTGAGTTTTTCTAACTTGATATTTGTAGTAGTAGCTCGTAGTTTGCATTTTTGCTCAGTATATTATGACAATAGGTTCAATACCTTTTCTATAGCGGGTCGTATGACTTAACTGATGAAATACCGGTTATACTACACTCCTCTGCCCACCTCTTCGAGGATGATATGCTTGATATTATGTTATTTTATCTATTTTACCCATTAAGAGAAGTGAGGAAAATCATACCCTTTTGTTACACCCGGTAAACAGTTTAAACGAGATGCTCGTGAGTAGAACGCGTAGCCCTTAAGGTTTATGTGCAGGAGTTAACCCGAGATGGATCGGTTCGGGTCAGATCGGCCTCTAACTCCTGTGATAGGTTTGCTAGTAGTGATGTGAACACTAATATTTTTTTATATCGATACTTACTAAAGTGTTAAATCCGAATTTTATATATCCGTTATGTAATACGAAATAATAATAAAAAACTAAAACAAAATAATTGGTTAAAATAATATTATTTCAATTAATTTTTCGAAGTAATATTAATCCAAAATATTTTTCAAATCTTCTATTTTTCTGACATGTGACTGTTCAAAAAATGTGTGTACGTTAAATGACAGAAACACATTGGCAACACACCATGTATTACGCTTATTCATGGGCGACGAAAACCGTATACCATGCATTTTACCATGCGTTTAGCATATGGTTGCTTACGATGTTGAAATTATTAAAAATTCTTAAGCGAATGTAGGAAAAGTATTGGACGCTAGATTTTATTTTATATATTTACATCAACATGTAAATATGTATATACACATGTGACTTATAAACGGTAGCTTAAATGGAGTGTAAATAATGGATGAAGCCATGTACGGATAGCTAGTCGTTGAATGTTAAATTCAATTTGGATGAAAATTTAAAAGCATTTCCATTTTTCATTGTAAAAACAGTTTTTAAAGTACTTCACTTAACTGTTTGCGTTTATGAAAATTTATAGCGATTGTGAATTTCTGTTTTTATAAACTGCGAACGAGTGGATAATGAATTTACTATTTTATTTTTAATTCTATAGACCAAGAAATGGTTAGAAAGGTCACATTAAAATAGTCACTATTAGTGGTTGTGAATTTGGAAAAACAGAAAAGTAGACAAGTGTTACGATTCTATTTATTTTTGATATGCAAATATAACATGATTAAAAAATATATGGTATTAATGGGTATCATTGTAATATTTATTGACATATATATCTCCATGTCGCATATCACTTCTTCACTACAATATATTCGTCGTTTCTCTGGTACTGATGAACGTTAATGTGTCCAATAAAGTATATCCTAAAATTACAGACTACATGGTTAAACAAAGAGAACAATTTATCGCAAAATTTAACCACTGAACTTTATGGCGATATATGTCCTTTAACGCATACTAAATCTCCTTCTCGAATAGAGGCCGTGCACACGCAAGAAATAATAGATGACGTCCTAGTAACGAAATTGGAATTCCATAAAGTAAAAACCACCGACAGTTACCGCCGTGATCTCACTGCGGTCGGCGGGAGTTCACGAAGAAAGACCTCGGATAGATTGAATACTGGTCATGTCAACCCGAACAACCATACGTAGGTTAAACTAGCACATAGTTATTCGAGGTACGGCTACTATGTATTGTAATATAACAATAAACATTACAACTTTTAACTGTACGGTTAGCGATATTGATAAATTTTATCGACAAATTTCATCGATAACAGTCCAATCCAACAATGGAGAGGCGACTATTTTACGATGGGATTTTATTCAAATTCGCCAGTTCCGTATCCAATACGCAATACCGATATTTTAGTGGGACCCTTCCGTGCGGTCGCTGAGTAAGCGGGTATGTGCTATGAACAACATATCTTACGATTTTATGTTCAATTTCAATATAATTGCTTTAAGTACAAACAAAATAGTAGAATTACATTTTAAAATCATATTACCGATAATTGTTCATTGCGCATCCATCACGTAAAGGCTCAGAATCGTTGTGTTGTGATAAACCAGTAAAAAGCGTAACTACAGTGAGATAATGATAAATACTTTTTATTATCTCTTGTTTAGAAGGAAGATAACATACGATTAATTAAAATGAAATCGATGATGTTTTGTGTTACATAAACACTAGATGACAATTAAGTTACATGCATATCTTCACGCCAGGTCTCTTACCGAGTAGGCAACGTACACCGTTCTATAAATATCCAATTAAATTAAGGCTATTATATTCAACTGATGATACTATTAAAGTTCTCATAGTCTATATACTCGTATGTGTGTTCAGAATTTGAAGGTACGAAGTAAAGACACTAATACATATTCTGTTTGACATGTCCATTTATAACTCCTGTATAACAAAGTTCGATAATACAAGCAATACTGATTAGTTACAGAAATAAATTACGGTTACAGAAATGTTATTTACTCAAATTAGGCTGTGAACAAGTAATACTTGATTGACTAAACCTCACGCCTTCAATATTACTTCGCATGAGTAAACTTGTATACGGTCTCAGGTGTAATTCACATATTGATTCACTTTAAATGTGAATGTATACTTAGTGATTTTGCCTAATCAACGAATTTAAAGTTTGTTTTTAAAGTTTGAACAGTTGTACGTTTTCAGGTATTTAACATTAATTATGTTATCTGCGCTTTACCGCTTTCGTTTATAGTATCGCTACCGTATACCGATATACCGCTATCGTATATATATTAAAAATCGTTTCATAGTTAAAAGTAATGAAAAATATACCCAGGAATATTTATTTCAACTTCGTGCCAAAACAGCAGCCTCGAACAATAGCTTGGCTTGCATTCCTATAATCTTAACAGTTTCAACGAAAACTCAAGCACTGAATAGCTAACAAAAGTTAACACCGTTCTGGCCATGTTTTTGAACTTTTTCTACATTAAATATTCGGATTATCTGTGGCCGTAAGCTGCAAAACTTGGTCTTTTGTTTGTCCTGAAGATGGCTGGACATAAAATTAGGATTTATATACAAGGTAACGTACTTACGTCGTCCATGGCGCGATAAAAAATGTAATTCTCGCTTTTCTGTATAAAAGGCAAATGAAAAATCGCAGCTGCTTCGCGGCAAAAAATATGGCAATGATCCTGACCCATCGCAACCCAAGAAAACGGGTAGCGAACTCCAAATGTTATCACATCATGATAAATTTACAGACAGATCCTAAAAAAAAGCCACACAGTCAAAATTTTATGTCCTCGTAACTTAACTCCTTAATACAAGATAACACAATAACATTGTTATATCTATCTCTGTTGCACGTAGCATGCGTCTCTCACGCACTCCAATCGCGGCATATAAAATTTTCACCGTGCGAAGTTATGTTTTTCCCTAAACCCTCCTTAAATATTGATAGGAAGAGCGCAGGAACGTTAAGGCAATGTAGTTATGTAAGGTTATGAGGGTCGGGAACTTGAAATCCTAAACATGTGATCGACTTAGACAGAGTAGTAACTTTTTTGAACTGACATTTGTATATGTGTGTAAAAGAATTTTATATCTGTGACATATAAAGTAAGGAACACTATATCTGAATCGTGCTTTCATAGAACCGTTTCTTAGTTTTCTTTTTAGAACTCTTTTGTGTTTCTAAATCATTTATCGGGTAGATATCATGTTGCCCGTTTTGGGCCAAGATATAGTAAATTTCAAGATTTTATTATAAGAGAAAGGCTAATATGACAATAAAATAAAACGAGTAAAATTTGAATTTCGAAAATAAAAATGAAGAAAAGTCAGATATAGACGAGATTGGTCCAACTAAGATCGGTAGGATGATATGAAAAACGGGCCAGTCGATCGTTTACCTAAAGCCAGAAACTTATTGATAACACGGCAAGGGGCCGACCCCTTGTAATAAACGGTAGGAACGCGCTGACGGGGTTGCTACCCCCAATTGACCTGATCCTTTACCGTTTGAAAGATTTCTGACATAATGTAGCAAAATCTGAGATGTTATGGATATTCACGTTGAAAAGGGACAGTATCCAAAATAAGATAAGAAAAATAAATGATAGTGCTATATAAATACAGACTGTTTATAAAAAAAAACGATTCACGAGATTCCTACGAAAGGCAAAGTTAGTGTAATGCAAGGTCTACATTGCACCGGTTGATTTAATTATTTAAATACAGTCTGTAACAAATACGTAGAATATTTGCACGCGTATCCAATGACAGAAGTTATCGACGTATCGTCTCTTATCTCATCTCATTATAACATGCAAAACTGTCATGTTTTCGAGTAAAAATTCGCCACATGCTATACAAATGTCCGTTTCCGCCCATCCTAGCCCAGAAGACATGCTGTGTCGACATATGTCGGGGTCAAAGTATTGTAGATTTCATTTTCAGTTTGGTCATACAGCTCATCAGTCGAGTGTGTTATCT
>DWDU01000196.1:0-21816 GCA_018245575.1 Jemadia suekentonmiller | reverse complement strand
GCCTGTAATCCCCGAAGAGGTAGGCAGAGGAGTGTAGAACACTCCCACGTGTATTGTTGTTTTAAATTTTCGGTAATAGTTTATTTCATTTTCTGCTTCATTTTGTACAATTGAAATATTATTTTATTAGTCACATTATTCAGAGCCATATAAACATTGAATCTCATAACTATATATCGTACACTCCAATACATTATATGTGTTGTAAAAATAATAAATACTTCATCTTCAATTAGGAATTAAATTTTATAAGCTCTTACAGCCCCGCTTTTAACACAGAACAGCTGATTTGCTGTATCATGTACTAAGCTCCAACAGATTTCAGTGGCAGCCCTATTCCAGCAGACAAGCTCAACAAAATGTTGGCTGTTTGCTGTCCTCTTTTATTTTGCTCATGTTAGAAACTCTTCCGTGGTACGTCCAGTTCGAAAGGGAATGCAAATACATATTTACAATTCCTAAAGTAAATACTCGCACAACTCACGCGCATCTGTATTACTTACTGATTCATTGTTGTTTAACTTTAGTTCTAAATTTAAATTTTCACTTTTATGTTCCTATGGTTTAATTAGTCAAAAACAATAAATTTTTTGAACATTATTTGTTCACAATAAACACGCACACACACACTCAAGCACACATATGCACACATACACACACACACATACACACACACATATACACACAGATACACACAAAATGAATATTATATAATCGCGTCAGGTAATTATTTAGCATACTTCACATATATTCAGTAAGGAATCTAGAGAGAGTTTGTAATAATAATAACAGCAGTAATAAAATTACTTTCATAATAAAGTATTCCTCACTCAGTTGTTCCTCACTTATTAATTCCTCACTTAGTCACGTCGCAAGCCATAACAGAATTGCGTGATGTTGTAGGCAGATAGTACATCTCGTCGGCCATAAATTGTGCTATTAGAAAGTTGCGCCTATTGAAACATGTATGTATATATAAATAAGAAGTTTGTATTTATGTGAGCTTGTAAACGGATGCCAGCGCCGACGACCGGACTGTAAAATTGATTTCTTGAAATTTGTTTGACAAATAATAAACGCGTAAGCGAGTTTCTGCCATTTTCCATTCTCATAATCCATTTGAATATTGTAAACGCTTAATAGTATGTCTGTGTGACTGAAATTTTGATTACATTCAATATTTTGACGCTGGCTAATTAAAACCTTATATATTCCTAATTAAAAACTTATATTCCTAAATATTTTCGTTTATCTTATTTTTATAATATCTCAATATTTAATTAAGTCCTACACGATAAAACGTTTACGAGCAATGATTAAAATAAATTGATTAAAAATTCGAATGTCCACCCTCTAAAAGCGAAACATCACGCCTGTAATCTCCGAAAGAGATAGTTAGAGAAGGTCATATACTAGTTTTAATACCACCTTTCAGTTTTAATATATATGTACATAGTACGTACATACATAGTAATTTTTTTTCAAACCTTATATAATTTTACGTTGCATGCTCACGAGTCAACCCACGGTGATAGTTAATACACTCGTACACACTGAGCGAAACAAAGTCAGCGGCAAATTACAAATGGCCCCAGCAATATGATAAATTGCAATCAAATTTATACATTGCAAGTTATGGTAATTGTAAAAATTATAATTAGCTATGGATATGAAGAATGTAACTCAGTATACAGTCACACCTTCAGTATATTTATGGTAGGATGTAATTAACCTGGGAAGCGCAATTTCACTGCGGACACCGAAGATAAATGACATAATGCAGGTATCGGATTATTTCAATTTTCTCCTCTTCGGCGTTGGTATGTGACTAATTGATGGGAGCCGACCGTCTAACGGCGTTTAACGTTCTCACAAAGTCCAACATATGCAACGTACAATGACACGCATCCTGTTCTCTGCTACTATGTGAATAAGATCGAAAATCGATCGTACACCGCGCCCTCGTAAGTCGCAACCAGGTATAATTAATTACGCTTACAAAAAGGAAGTGTGCGGAATCCCTAAGGACCCTTCTCATACGCAAGAAGCTACCGTCCGCAGAATTATTGGCTCATACAATTGGTGCAGGTTCTCACGTTTCATCGCTAAAAACGAACAAACGAAACATAAAATTTTATAAAATAGGGCCCGAACGTGCTAGTGTCTTAACAACTCTTTCTTGCCGGTATAATTAATGCCTTAATACATTAGGTTGCGTTTACACTCGTCATTGTGACAAATGGGCTTCAGAGATATTCGATAAGAGGTTTCTTTTACACAATTTCAAACAGTTTCGAGCTGAGAGCGTCCGTTGTTCAGTAACAATAAATGAAATTGAGAAGGAAATATAAAAATTAAGCATTCGATTTTCAAAATTGAAACAAAAACATCATGTAGTTCAAGAAATCTTGAAAGACAAAAAACCTACATATTCAATGATCATGAATATTATAGATTCTCAAAATGACGTTTATCTTTTGCTTGAGTGTTTGTTAACGAAATGATTTTTAAGCACTACATATTATGTAAACTTGATAAGTGAGATCATGATTCCGGTTTTTTTTCATTTCGAAGCCATTTTTTTTTTATACGTTAATTATCTGTTTTTATTCCAATTCTACCGTATCGCGTAAAGCTCTTTGTCGCACCGAGTGTCAAATGACTAAAAACTGCATAGCAAAAACACTTAATTCTGCTTCTTATGTGATAAAAAGCAAACTTTCGTTCAAAAATGAACTACGGATGATAAAAAAAAGTCTAATAAAAAAAAGTTACCAGGTCCTATTTGATTCTATTTAAAAATGTTTTTGTCCTTTATAAAATCCATATTTACTTACGCATCGATAGAACTGAATAGTTGAAAATCAAAACGATTAAACTCTTATAAAAGCTTCAAGAGATAACCGATAATTCAACTGCAATACAACGTAATTGCATAACCAGAAATTACAGCAGTAGTAATTTATATGGACACAATTCTGCAAGAGGCTCATGAAGGTGCAAGCATTTGTATCAAGCGATTAGCATATTTTAAGCCTCAAGAATTATCTATATGGTTACCCACAATTAAGCTGTTTTATAACAACAAATCGCAGTCGTAAAACGAATATTCAACGAAAATTCAAGCTAATGTTCCTTGTGCTACATTGAATGTGAGAAAAGAGAAGAATTACAATATTAAAAGGAGAAAGGTAATAGTGATAAACAGATCAAAAAGTCTCGAAACATCACATTTCACTCTCCTCTGCTTTAACTAAAACTTTTCAGTCTCAACATATTATTATGTATCGGAAAGCACATAAAGACAACAATATATATCTTAATGTACGTACATACCTTTCTTTTCTTTTTTTAACAGTAATATCCATTTTTCCGCTCACCATTCAGCATTGGAAAAGAGCTATAACTATTAACAACAATTCGTCTTTATAAATAAATTATTCATAAATTTCTACCTATCTTCAACAACCGTTTTATCGTTCTGCTCTTGTATCTCCTTTCACAATGTAAATTCTTAACGTGTGCATATTACCCCACGATTTTTGTGTCCAATGTAAAACAAACTGTTATTGAATCTTTACAATGTACACAACTTTTTATATTAAGAGGTGCACAGTATTCGAAGTGGTGACCAACCTCCGGTATAAAAAGCTAACCGGCACCATTAAGCTATCACTGCTAATTTCGAAATTCACTTATCCATTAAGTACAATTTGCTTTCACCATATTAAATCCATTAAATTTTCTCCTATCCCAAACAATTTCGTATCTGCACCGTTATATTCCTCTACCATATATTGTCAGATCTTACTGACCCACGTTCACTTAAACAGCTATCTAATTCATTGGCACTGCGCTATCCAAAGCACAATTCACTGTGAAATATCTGAAAAGATAGCCCCACGAGCCTCCGCAATCAAGCTAACAGGTGGCAAGCTACGACTTCCAAGCAACGAACGATACTGCCACACAGCCGAACAGTGCCTTTCAAATTTTATTTTTTTTACACGTGTCAAATTTACCATGGATCCTTTTATACAATTGAATATAATAAAATATATAATAATAATATAAATACAAAATGTAAAACAGAAAAGCTGACGAACGTAATCGCATTCCCAAAAAAAATCTTGTGCGGAGATTTAAAAGAACGCAAATGTTAATACAGGATTTGGAAAAATGTGTACCTGCGGGTAGAAAATTGAGAAAAACATTTTGAAAAATTGTCAATAATGACACTCGTCTCCCGACCGTACAACAGCAGAGTGTGTGCTGGTTGAGCACCGCAGCTCCAGGATATCGGTGTTTAATCGCGGCCGCAGTAAGGAAGCTGTCACGCGCACTTAAGGTAGACATTCCTTTTTTACGACCGACGCGACGACCGCGCGACCGCAGTAACGTCGCCAACTGTTTTATGACACTTTTTATAACGCTTTAACATGCACAAGGCCGCAATGGTATTTTGTTGTTGTATATTCACAGGAATGAAGTTTTTTTTTTAATAAATACTGTTTATATGTTTTTCTACGCTGGAGCAAATCCTCAGAGAAGCCTATTTTCAGTAAGCAACCAATACAGTCTGACATGACGACAATAATGGCCATTAGAACTTTTAATTCGATAAGTTCTAAGTCCTTACAATTTTTATAGCAACATTTTAAAGCTCACAGATGTATCATCACTTGCTATTAAAGTGGAAAACATATTTTTTTTCTATGACAAAACCTTGGTAATTGGAACTGTACATTATGTTTTTTACGTTAATTGATTACTATTGGTCGTACAAATATTATAATGTGGACCTTGAAATTTGAATAGAAACAGAATCCCTCATGGGGTTCAAAGCCACGAATGTTTCCTGAACGTTGAGTTGCTTTGGATCTTCATTTCTACCGATCACATCCTTCTAGCTGAAATACAACAACAAAATCTTTGCTACTTGTCACGTTTCGAATGGCACGTAAAACTGTTCATCCCAATATGTTACCTTTATGTTAGAACTGTCAAACCTCGTCGAACGACTCAAAGGCGATGTACATTCACAGGTTGCCAATTCTCCCGTGTCTCTGACAATCTGGACCTTATGCTCCAGGCCTCCCGAACATACAAGAGAGAGCCAGGGATCATTGGTTATGGAGAGCAGACTACGCAGTAACACAAACAGATTGCAGCCAAGCTATTCCACTTAAGGGCAGAAATTGTTCCCGAGAAAGACCTAATTGTTTTATATATCAAAAATACAGAATAACTTATCCGAAATCTAACTCACTTCACTTAAACCACTAACATTGATAATCCAAAACGCATGCAGAAAGAATTCGTTCATCTCACATTTCTTGGTACATTTTAACCAACTACCACCAAATGGCACTACGCAGTGATGTGTACAATCGTAGTCGTGAGCGCCAAACGCCCCTGAAGATAAGTTCAGCTGTGATTACAAGAGCCCCGGGCCCCGTAATTATCGCCGGATAACACACCTGATGGATGGAACACATTAGCCGGCACCGACGCGTGCGCAATTCGGTTTTGTAATGTTGATTGATGCATTTTGGCTAGATAGAGCTGTTTGTTGTTCTCGCTGCTCGCGTTGGCCGCACGGAAGTATCCACTGTTCGTGTAATATCATTATAATGTGATAATAAAAATGTACGCTTACCGAGTGATTAATCTGATCCTCAATCTTAATGATATATAGCACACTGTAAAGAAAATTCAAGTAGCAACAGCGGCCATGATACCGTCTTGAAAAAAAGTATTAATGTTTTTTTCCATGAAGAGTAAATTTGTCCGCAGACACCTGTGACCGACTTCTAATAAAACTGTATGAAAACAACTCTTTAATGTCAATTAATACAGCTAGTGTTAGTTAGATCGAACAGTATTCATTGGTACCAGTGATGCAGGAATAGGGCTGTTGATGACATTAGACGTAGTAAAATTTTAAATTCAAGCACTGATGTAGCTGTAGAGTAAACAATAAGAAATATAAGTAGATATTGGTGCTGCATTGTGCTCATAAGTAAAATCAACCTCAGTTTTTCATATATTTCACTATAGAATACCAATACGTGCTGACATAGGACACATACGAGCGATGAATTACTTCGTCCGTATATGAGGTTATATGAAAAAGACGTTTATCTATACATTAAACCTTTGAATTATATACAACAAGTAGATTTGGGTGATATATCTCGAGGCAATTCTAAAAAACACGTTCACGACGCCTCATAATAAATGTAATAACAGCTGGCAGGATTACGCAACCAGCTCATTACACGAACAAGCTACTTCCTCGGGCGTCCATATTATTATATTAAAAGCTCAGCAGACGTTTAATTTGTTTTTCCGGCGCTACGCGTCGTTTATCGTTCACGCGCGGCCCACTTAGTGTTGCCAACTGTAAAATCGTTTTAGTTGGATTTACGTACAATATCTCGTCTGGCGTTTGATAGCCGAGTCATAAAATTGTTGATTAAACACACAATATAGGTACATACAAACATATACTTTAATATATAAAAGTACAAATATATTGCTATTGTTTATACATATCTGTGTAAAGTCTATTTTACGATGTGTTACTTAACTGTCATCAGATTTTTCCTTTCAAAATTTTACTACTTTTGAATTATAGTTTTTCGGTAAATACCTCCTGTAATTATAATACATACTTATACATAACATCGCGTGTTATTACCTCAAAGAGGTAAGCCAAGAACTGTACTGCTACGTCACACTAATTATGATATAGGGTGCCATGGAATAATGGGTTATCCCGTTACCATCATATTCTCCTTACATTAGTAATAACAGTAAACATGATTTGCTTCTGAAGAGATTTTTTCTGATACCTACCGATATATTTTCTTATATGATCTTAAACTTGCGGCGAGCATCTAAGACTACGCGTGACATATTGGAGGCAGCCTCCAGAAATACGCAAGCTAGAGCACATTCGCGACTAACTAGCATAGGCCCATAAACTATTTTACATCACCGAAAGACAGTCAAACTCTAAAGAAGTTCCTCAAACCAAGATAAATCCCTTAAAATACCAAATAATTATCTGAACACAAAATCACATATTTTCAATATCAGAAAATGTAGTGATTATTAAACTTGTATCCATATTCACTTTACAGGATGTTTTATACAATTTATACCTATATATACAAATTGTATAAAATCTTACAATACACTTTTTAAGTTATATAGCAACACTTACCCGTCCATTTTATGCGCCCTACGCACCTACAAACCTACCTATACCTAAACCGACTTACAAAATCTTTTACAATCAGTAACTCATTGTTGGTCTACCTCGTAATGCAAAAATCCATAGGCGACATTCTCCATTAACTTACCCATGACCTATCAGCTTATTTATCGTAGTAACTACTATCATCATAAACATAGCACTGTGAGAATTTATTAACCTTCAAACCGCCAGTACTTCCTCAGTTTTACAATCGTTCCGAGTCTGTAGCAGATTGCGATTGTAAGCATAATTAATGTATTCGTTGCTCGTTTCATAGGCATTACGTTCCAATAGGCGGTATTACTCACATTATCAGCATTTCCTGCTTGGTAATGTCAAAAATCCACGTCACGAGAGTTCATGAGATACGCACATGGTAAATTGATTTTATTTAACCGCCATATAAGCAGTTTTCAAATGATACTAGCAACACTGTAACGCAAACTAACGGAGGCAGCGCTCGAAGCTGCAATTTTAGAAAATGTTCGAGAATGTTAAGCGGCCAACTATCGGCTCTGTTTTACCTCATCAGCAATTTCCGTACGGACGGTTGAGAATACATTCCGATTAAACGCTTGCCGGCAAAAAGATTATTTAGCTTCCTGTTGCACCTCGTTAGTGATAACAATTTGTTAAAAGCATGTTTTAAACAACCATTATAATGTTGAAAAGCAACAATAATTGTACCGCTATTTGTTTCCATTTTATTTTAATGATAATTGTTCCGTCCCGACCGGTGATGTTTTGTCTAGAAATTGATGGGGACTCGGACGAGAAACATCCCAACTATCGACTCCACTTCGGGCCTTTAGATATTTAGTCTGTATATAATCATATATTTTTTTTCTAATTATGTCCAAATAAATCATAAAGCAATCCCGCAAATGGAATAGAAATAGTTCCTAATTCAAATCCCAGTGACAGCAAGTGATTCACATGTCAGATTAACATTCATTTATTGCATAGGCAGGCAAAAGAGTGCACTCCCATTAGTAATAACAATTTCTCAGTATCCAGTAATAATATTTTATTTTTAATTCCGAAGACATTTACGCTAATCTCAACAACACTAGCAACACGTCAAAACATTATTCAAATATACAATCCAGTAATACAATTATTCTTGTCGTTGCTTAAGCGTCTGTCACATTTCTCTATTTCTAATCATCCAGCCTAAAGAGCGCAGGGTGTAATCTGTGACAATTACGGATACCATACCATTATATAACATGTATACATTCCGTGGCTTCAGGCGTCACATTACAACAACACACGAAGAATCCGTAATCCGTGTAATCATAGGGCAAATACGAATATTAAAGATATGACGTAAATTATACATCTCGCCCATCACAACTCAGCCCTGAGCAAGATGTTTAACAAAACTGATGAAAAATCAGCAAAGCATGAAGAGCTAAGTGAATAGCAACGGAAAATGCCGCTCATCTACGACGAAACGAGAAATAAATAACAATATATTATTAACCGGCGCACCTCGTAACGAGGGCGTTACGAACGTTAATGCTTATTGTATGGTGAGACCTTTGAAACCGTCACCATAACCGGTTATTCTATTAATTCAATAAATTACGATAAAAACCTTGTTCCACACATATACACGTTGTCCATGAATCGTTCCATTCATCACACATAAATAGTCCTATCTATTTCTAACGCTATAGGAATAAGTCATCTAACGGGTTGAGTGCGATAAGATCGCGTCTTCGACCCGTGTCCCGTTAAATCCGGCCGTTCAAAGTAATTTAGTGTTACCACGCGTAAATATACGCGCGTATTGCTCGCGCCGAAAAACATAAATAGTCATTCGACCTTTCAGCGTTATATTTATTGTGTGACTTTAATCTATATGAAATATAGATATGGTACACTAAATTTCACGGTAATGAGGCTGGTAATACCGCGAGAGGTGTACTGGCGACCTAATTACGCACCGGCCAGAGCGACCGTTAAACGTGATTCGACGTCGTATCGACGACGCCGTGCCGCGCGTCCGTTTGTCTCTCGCCGGCTATTTCGAACGTGCTTCGCTTTCACGCGCACTGTGACGTCGCGAAATATAATCGTCAATTCGTTGTTACCAAGATTATATAAATAATATATGAGATTAAGTAACAAGCTCCCTTTACATAAAAAAATTGCGCTTAATTAAACAATGTATTGTCAAATAAAGAAAACCCTCCTTACATGAAATCAGTCGCCGGATCAGTTTACCCGGATTTACTACTTACATAAAATCAGTTTACCCGGATTTAAGTGGCGTATTTAACCGACGCTCACGTTGCTTCTCTATTTAGGAATAAACAGAATTACAATACTTTACTTTTGTACATGAATGCAGATAATGCGGATACAAATAGAAATCAATGTAACTGGCAAGTAAATGATCAAATCTGATAGAAATTAATTATCAATCACCATCTACCTAACTCAGTCCAATGCTGGACACGGCTTCCCTTGAGGTGTTTCTCCCATAATCCATACGCAGGGCATGCGGGTGGAGAATCATAAAGCACGACTTCCCGCGCCACTGACGCTTCTGCACGTAACTAACCAGAGCATGGCGCCGTGACTAGGCAGCCCGTGAACAAGTTTTAAAGCACACAGCCACACAGACGGTAACCAGCAAGTTTTGAAGCGAGTCCATCAGAAACGTGAACTCTTGCCTATCATAAAGAACCGCAAAGGTAGGTACATATGTCGGACATATGCATATTCTTTTGCAGATCATTTTAATCGGCAATGTCGCTGGCAAAATTAGAGTCGGATGAAGAAAGAAATCATGGCTCGATAACATCCGAGAGTGGACTTATGTTGTGAGCGCACCAGAATTATTAAACTCGCTAAGGATAGGGACAGATTCCAGAAAATGACTGCTGACCTTCATTAGCTGGAGAGGCACTTGACAAAGAAATAAATAAAAGGAACATATTAAATATAACTAATAAAATATAACTACATAAGAACAACAATAATAATAATTAAATTGAATACAAATGAATAAGAAGGATTACTTATAAAATGTTTTAATTGCTTCATAAAAATCCATGTAGCGCTCTAATGATATTTGGATGTGCACGCACTGCTAGTGCGCCAACTGATGTCCTTATGCACACACCCGCACATTTACAGTGATTGAACAAGACCGAAACGGCCATTCAACTGATTTATACATATATTTATAATGAAAATTAAGAGCGAGCTTGCAGCCGCTCGTTACACCGAAGCGCAATAAGTTTACACCGACGTGAGCAATTTTCATCTATTGCAAAGTGTAATGAACATGTCGTAGCCTCCGCGGCCAAAGTTGCTCGGCATATACACAATACTTGTAGAACCGAGCACTTACATTTTTATGCTTAGTGTTTTAATTCAAGTACAAATTTTACTTTGTGTTTTCACCAACATGACATTTATTCCAACAGTTTATTTTTAACAAGTTATATTAATGATAATACATTTTACGTACACAGTTTAAGATATCTCCAGTCGGGATTCGAACGCGGCATGTTTTGCTTTCAAATTTATATGTTAATCAATCCGTCAAACGAATCGTTTACCAGCTGCCTTTTAGTCTATAGTCTTCGCCAAGGGTCCTATGGGAACTAGTGCCTTACATCGCGGTCAGCAACAGCTTATTAATATGCAATTTCTTCGCTTTCAAGTTTCCTGTTAGTTTGTTATAATTAAGTCAATAGCTATTCATTTGTTTACTTAATGTTAGCGGTATTTCAATGAATTCATTCATCCATCTCTATTTCAACGATGTATTTCCCTTGTCAAGATTATTATCTTTATTACAATTTCAGCAAACATTAAATGACATTTGACACTGAAGGTTTTCGAAAAGAACGGAAGAACTATTTAGGAAATGATACTCCATTAGGTCAGTACAGTTCGGAATTACATTACGAGTATCATTCAAACTGTAAGCTAAAATTTCTTGATAGTGCAAAAGAAACCCCTAAGTGTTTTCTATATATGGTTACAATGTAATGAATACAATAGGGTTATACAAACAGTCATCTACTAATTCTTACATTTATTTATTTATTCATTCATAATTAAACTATGTTCGTTATATTCTAAATAATCAAAAATAACTCCGAGTAAAGATTAAAAACAAACTGTCGTATTGTGAAAATTGCATTAATTGATAACAATTTATTTCACATAATAATACCAATTACTCTGTTCAAACAATTCCAAGTTATTATAATAAATCATTGAAACGTGCCAATGGCGGGACAAAAACACGTCGCAACAAGCCACAAGAAACAAACACGCGATCGACATTACGATAATATTAAAATAACCTACCCGGTCCACACAATTATTCTCGCTGAAACATTAATGGCATAATTTACTAAAAATTATCGTGTCTATACTTAATATTGCGATTATTTATATTATTTAATGATCTCGTCGACATGGCAACACTTTCTTTGTGCTAAGGTAAGTTAAGGGCGTCACAGACAGAGCTATAATGTATTATAGCAAGGTATTTGACCACAATCAATTCTGTAGGAAAATATTTCAACCGCGCTAGCCTTAAAGCTTACCTCAATTTAATGGCCCAACAGCATAATCCAAATACAATTTTAATAAACATCTATCTCACTCTATTCTCTTGTGTACTGGTTACCATACTGACCCAATGTACTTTCATTAATTGAAATACTAATGCGGTATTGAGGACGACTATAGTCGATGTAGTTTATTATGAGCCAACGATTATTTCAGGTCAAATTAAAAACAACCTTTTTGTTACTTTTAGTATCGACAGCTGACAGATCTACAGAATCTTCTCGAATTGTCCATCTCTAGTTGTTAACCTACTTTCATCTACAAAACGACACTTAAAGATTTAACTTCAAATTGCTAGCAGATTTCTTGTATTGCTTCTATATCTGTATAGTATATAATTTTAAAAAAGTCGGCAAGTGACAGTGATTTGCAATGACAACTATTTAATGTTTTTCCAAAGCGGCGCCCAAAATAATAGGTACTGTTCAAAGCAATGTCAAAACTACCTAATACGATAGGGTAACCATATTTAAATATTTTTAATATATCCGTCCACGACACAAACTGCAAGGCGAATGTGTAAAAAGATCGCTGAATTGGTGAAGGCATTGAAAAAAATAAATGCCTTTTAATCTGTAAAATAAGAACGGTCTTATATTATACTTAGTTCATTTTGCACTAAGCAAACAGCAATGTCAACTTTTAATGAACTTTTAGATTACTTAACGTAATGGAACCTTTGTCAGTAACACCAATACATAACAACGGATAGCTTATTAATAGTCGAATCAATGATTTTATCACAATATTATCTCTATTAATGTTAAATACCGTTATTAATCGAATCAATTGACCTTTTGTTTGCATCATATTCTCATTTACCGGTTGGCAGTACATATTTCAATAATTACTTGGCGGTTGTTAGTAATAAATTTTACCATACATTAAAGATTGTGTACACAATATTATTATCATTAATTGTACGTATAATTTATACTCATTTATAAATATTGCACACACAATTTCAATTATTAAAAGCGAATACTTCAGTTGCTATTGATTACGTAAACCTTAAGACTAAGTATAACAAAAATTAACAATATTTATTGAACATCTTAATACAATCTATATTGGATTGCAACGATTTATCAAGATGGAAAAAATGACTTATTTTCAAATAACTAAATTATTTACTCTGGTATAATGTAGCGAAAGGAGCGTGAGACATAAATTTTAAAGAAACAGCCTTTAAACAAATAAAACATCGAGAATGTTCTTAACACATTGCAAACAAAATTAATTGCCTCTACTTAAAAAAATGATAAACAGTAATTTGTAAGTACGTTGCGAGGAGAATTTTATCACGCGAACAAAACGGCTGTCGAACTGTTTTACCGCTTCTACCCTCGCATACGCGTCTGCGATAAACTTTGTGCACGAGTTCGAATTTCAAACGAAATTATTACTAAATTATACAGTAGTTTATTAGTGTAATATTATAAATTAATGCAAAAACGTATCAAAGATTACATAAAGCGAAGAATTACACGATATTAAGACGAACATTATTCTCGTTTCCGTAATGAATAGATTGTAGTTTGATTCTTTCTTATTTAAATCAAAGCATTCAATAGAAATCGTTAGCGGTAACATACCATAAAATAGCAATCACTGCTGTATTTCCCCGTAGAGGTAGGCAGAGGAGTGTAGAACATCCACGTTTTACCTGCTACAAGTTCGATTTCGATACACCGGGCACAAATTCACAGTCCGTGCTAAAACTGGGTATATCAGGTCAGGCCGAAGGTTAGTCAGTGTCGAAGTCGTTCATAACTATTACGTATTTGTGGTAACATCATCACAACTGTAATCCGCGAACAGGTAGGCAGACGGATGTAGAACACTCCCACGTTTCACCAGTTACGTTTACGTCCCACTATGGAACACGCGGTGAACCTATTGCCGTACATCAAGCACGTTTCCAGGCACCGAGCCACTACCAGAAAATCTAAATCAGAAATATTTGTTAGTAATAGTGTTGGTAATGTATTTGTGGTATATACCTATAACAACTCCAGTTGCGCTGTCAGATACATTTAACCTTTAATAGTAAATTACGCTCCACAGGAATGCAAGTGCAGTAAGAGGTCGTGGGCAAAAGTCTAAATTGTTTCATTATTTATCGCCTTATGAAACTATCTTTAACATCTGCTCGATGATGCCTAGACGTACTAACAGTTACGATGCAAACGATCAGATATTTTATTGTACCTACTAAAATCGGTGTTGACGAACAAATTTATAATTTAATTAAATGAAAAAAAAACGTAACATCACGCTTGTAATTCCCGAAGAAGGAGACAGAAGAGTGTAGAACACTCCAACGTTTCAACGGTTACGTTTACGTCCTACAATAGAATAGAACTGTTTAATGAATTTTCATGTTACATTAACATGAGTTGTGAGTAGCGATAGCCTTTTGGCCTTGTGGCTTAGATTAGACGACGCTCTTAGTCTTTGTATTTAGTTGCCTCCTTAGTCGTATGGTAGAAGCGTAACTGCTGATCGGGAGGTCCTAGATTCGATGCCTAATTCGGGTATTGTTTGATTTTTCTACCTTAAAATTCCTAGTACAAGTAGCAGCTCGGAATCTGATATCGAGCCTGGCGTATGGCAATAGGCTCCCCACCCCCTAGACGTACCCTCACCATAGCTATGTAAAAAGTAAGCTGAGAACCGAAACATGTTCGAATTTCGCGTAGCCAGATCATCATTACACAGTTATGTGATAACGTTAGTCAATATGACCGCGGGCAGCCAGATATTCAATTTATAATCTTAACGATAGAATAAGGCTGGGCGCCGCGGGCGACGGCAAAGGTTAATCGCGATGTGTTCTGAAACACGTCACAGTATAGACGAGCCGTAATGTCGTGGTGCTATTGAGAAATCCCATTTGACGTATGAACGACAGAGCCACGGTGGTGCACGGAAGAACAGTTGAATTGTAGAAATGTCGAGATAAGTAAAAAAAAGACGTACTGTATAATTTTGTATCGAACTCATCGCTCGACCCGTTTCCCGTTACTCTTTACTTTATAAAGCTAGAGGGAGCTAGTGTACAATTAATCGCCGGCATATTTTCACAGCATCTTAATAATACGAGTAATAACATGGTAATAACTTATTTAAACAGAGCATTCGATTATTGAAATATTCTTGCACATTTATTTATATAACGAAGTCATTATCTCCAAGTAAAGACAATGTTTTTAAAGATGACAGATTTTAATTTATGTATGGTCCAAATCATTAATCAATCAAATAGACAGGTACTTGACCTACATGATATGGTAGAAAAAGTAACGCGTACACGGTCTATAATAGTTTATATTATCAGCCTACATGAAGACCGACTTACATAAAATCTTAAATTATGTTTTCCAATTCCTATAACCTGGAATTATTCAGGGCAAAAGCGAATAGGCCCTTTATAATCAAGCGTGCTACATGCTAGGCCGCATCTCGCTTTCCAGCAAGTGGGATAGCAGTCAAACGCGAGCCTTTTACTAAATTTAAAAAAAACATACCTGACAATAAATTTGTACTTACAAATATTTGAACTCAAAAAAAATTACAAAATTGTTGCAATGAATTAATCCCTGTCTGTTGTCAGATTTTACTGTACCTACAGTTATTTCTAACAAATAACTGAGTGGTATTAAGACATTGAATATGGCGCCAAGACATGACATTTCTACGCAATATCAATCTCTGTTCCGAGTCTCGAGGACGGCCTATCCAACTTTGTCATTTCGCGAGGACCTGTCAACCGCGTGACAGCTTGCGATCTGATCAATCTGTCATTACGGTCTCAGTCAATCGCAGTTGCAAGCCGTAATAGATCTCTTAATGATTTCAATGACAACAATGTGTTCGATATTCAAATATAGCGAATGCCTAAGAGCCTAAAAATATAGCCGTATGTCCTATTGCATTATCTATGCCATGACCTAAAAAATATGAAGCGTGAGACTTACATAAGACATAAGAGGCTTACATAAGACTAATAAATATCTGTGGAACACTGTGACCATTCATCAAATGACTCACACCGAAATATTTAACGAAATGACACAGCATTATTTTTCGTTCCCTTATTAATCAAGCTAATTTTAAATAATATTATAAAAAAAGTGTAATTACGTAAACGTAACATCACGCCTGTAATCCCCGAAGAGGTAGGCAGAGGAATGTAGAACATTCCCACGTTTCACTTGACGTCGTATAAATTCAAAAATTTAGTTGAAATGCATTAATTTAATTATATACATTGTATGCAGATTGTGTTTTATATCCAAAATAGAACCTGTGAAAAAAAAGTCGTATAAGAAATCCGCCCCAAGTTATTCCAAGACCGCTTTATGGAATACTATTCACACACAAGCCATTTTCGAAGCCAGCGCATTACCTACCGCATAAGGCACAAGGTGCGAGCCAGAAAAACTATCAAAGTGGCAGTGTGGTGTTAATATCTACATGACAAATTGCACGTATTAATAGCGGATGTTCATTCGGCCACTGTTCTTCCACAGTAATAGCTGTTGCAAATTACTTCAAGAAATCATTTTACTTTAAATGCACTTTATGCATCTGAAAACTGGGAAAATGTTGCTACTAATAATTTATTTCGTTCTCTCTCCGTGTTGTCTTTTTCATATTATATTGAGGCGATGTATTTTCTTGTATTTCATTATAAGTCCGTTGCGCAACTTATTCTAATGCTCTCTCGAGTCAGCCTGTCTGGTTTGTTTCATACTATTGATTGTTTTCTACCACACTAAAATCCCAAACTGATTTTCACCATAACCCACTACAATAAAATTTAAAATATAACAACAATCAAAATATATTTCTAATTGATAAACATCAAACACATCAGCAGAACGAAAGAGCTAGTTCAAAAAGATTTGATAAGGAACAAAAACACAAACAAAACATGGGAGACAAAAAAATTACTTGTGAATGACATAAAATGAAATAAAAATTAAAAATTGTGTTGCATGCAGCACTAAAATAGCACTGTAAACAGGTGACTACGAACCTGCACAGATATTTATGGCTTATTTAAACTATTTTATTAACACCATACAAGGAACGAATGAACGATGATGATGAGCGCGAATGAACGTACTAAGCGTTCTTTAAACATCAATTGAGGACATTAAGGATACAATGTAAGACGGCATGACATATTTTCTATAGCTTTTTGCATAGCCACATCATGACTTTGTATATCGCATATCGTAATAATTTAACTCTTTTGCTGCAGGCACTTAGATCTCTGATAAATGAGTAGTAAAACAAGATTTTTTAAGCCAAACTATTTATGTCCACAATTACAGCACACTTGATTGTACATGGTCGTTACATAAATTTCTCTATATTAAGGCTTAATGGACTACATCAAAACCACGCCGCCAATAAATATTCCCTGTCTTAATGGAAGGAGGTCTGAAGCTGAGAGCCAACTCTGCACGGATTGTTAAAGGTATATTCATCATCAAGGTCGTTCCATTGGTGGACTTAGGTCTCCTCTCAGAACGAAATGAGTTAAGGCCACAAAAATTGCAACGTCAAGTGATAATTTCAAGACTTTACACGCCTTCTAGAAGAAGTAAAAAGTGCACTTTCCCTCGCGAAGTTTTCCTTCACCGTTACAGCAACTACTTTTTAATTTTAAAGCACGCATATTTAAAAAACTGTTAGAAAACGTTATATATAACACCTAAAATTGAAAGACTGTTACGTATTGCTGCAACACAAATCAGGCCACACAATAAAACTGTACTTTAAAATGGTCATTTAAAATTTTAAAAATAAATGAGGACGTTACACCTAACAAAAATGGGACACATAACAGTCCTATCACCTTACATTAGAGGCACGTCAATCCTCCGAACTAATCCCGATAGGTATCTGGTCTTGAAACAGTTGAAGCTCATTAGCAGTCTGGATACAGAACCTTCGAGTGGCTCGAACGTCATAATGATTGACAGTGCACAGAAAATACATGTAGGTATGTATATTTAATTCGAACTCATTGATATGTTGGTGCGCATTTTGAATTAAAATTAAAGGCTAACAACTAATTATTTACATATATAGGTACCTAATTTGTATTGTATCATCACGCCAGATCTCATACGGGATGCCCTGAGAACGCCGAATGCCAAATATCTTATCTTAACATATCTCATTTTCTATTTAACTACTAATATCGATTTACCTCATAAATTACTTTACAACGTTATTCACCTACAAAGCAACGTTTATTGTACGACTATATTATAATGACAGGAAAATTGCACAGATTTCTAAGCATTTCAATGTACCTACCTGTATCTCAAAAATAACATAATAACTTTTAGTGATTTTAGTTGCTACATGAAATTAAAATTTAATCGTTTCAGTTATTTTCAACATATATACATATGTATGTATAAGCAAAAATTACGTGTGACCCTAGTGTAGATGTTAATAACCTGTCAAAAAGTAAAGAGAGACATATTCTATGAATTCAAACTTGTTCAAGACACCTGTACTTTATGGTAGTACCATTTTATAAAATATGAAGAAATACACAGATATTTGCTATTCAGTCAACGGTAAAACAAACGGATTTTGATTGGGTAAAAGCTCACTACATCAGAACTGATCGTAAGCTTCAAAGCTGCCCAAAAAAACTCGCTTAATACTTATTCAAGACCGAGATAAGCTAACTTGGTACAACAAAAAACAAAGCTTTCTTCCGTAAACCGGCCCAGATGTACCAGATCCGAGAGCTATATTATGGAGCTGGCCGCTAAGCTGATTTTCTAATAAGCCATAAATAATTAATTAATCGTGTGCGTAGCTCATGCGCCTATGTAATGAGCAGTTGCGTGAAGTGGAGTGCAAAAAGCGTGCTCGATGGTTGCAGCGACGAATAACAAAGTCGTGCGTTAGGCTTGACATAGACTGTTAGACTTTGTTCACATGTTAATATTACTGATCGCCCATGGGGATGTGTGCCTTACATTTAACTTTATTAGCGGCAAAAGTAAATCCATCTACATCTGATTTTCCTCCAAGCTTTTTACAATTGTCAGTTAGCAAACATAGCCTCCGTTCGACGAATACGAAGCGATCATGTGTACTCTACACCTGAGTTTTCCCTACACACATTCCACAAGACTACATCAAAAACGATTATATAAAAAAAAAAACTTAAAATCACGCCTGTAATCCCCGAAGAGGTAGGCAGAGGAGTGTAGAACATTCCCACGTTTCACCAGTTACGTTTACGTCCCACTATGGAATAGGTGGTGAGCATATTGCCAAAACGATTATATATTGAATGTAATATCGATTGTCGTTCATCCACAAACAGCCTTAACGTTTTTACAACGCAACGCGGTAGGTAAGCGTGCCAGAGCAGTGACCAACACATCTAGTTACCATACATCCGCGGTTCATCGCGGACCACGATGGCTATCCGACTTCTTGTTGAAATCGAGCAAATTTTTTATTTGACCCTCTCCTTAAGCACGGTCCAAGTGCTTTACGGTGCCTTAATAACGCCCGGCAAAAACCGATCGCCATATCGCTCGGACGGGATTAAACGTAGATGGCAATAACATCCTGTGTCGAGTGAGACATTAAAAAGGAATAAAATAATAAATTTAAATGAAGTGTTTACTTATTCCAATATACTACAGATAATACGAAATACTGTTTCTTTGGTTGAGTCATTGCAAGTGCGATTGTCTATTGATAAGTACTGGATTCAAATATTGGATTATTATATATGGAATTTTCTCACTTAGATTCGGTAATATACATTTCCTTTAGTAACTCAGAGACTTGATTTATGCCCGGTGTATGGTAATAGACTCACTCCCTATTCCATGTTGGGATGTAAACGGAACTGGTAACTACACTTCTCTCCCTACCTCTTCAGGCATTCTGTACATACGTACAGCGACATTTTTCAGTTTTTGCCGCGCCTAAAAAAACTTGAAGATCCGGGGCTGCATATACACTTGTTAAAAATTACCCAAAATCAAAGTAATAGTCATTTGTTATATATAAGCAGAAACAAATAGTTTTTGTTGAAATAATTATATAATTCGAACATAACGATAACAGTTAGTTAACCCATAAATATAAAACTGTCTTAAACTATCAATCAATTAATATGAAAATATACGGTTCATATTACTCGTAATGTGGTGCCTTATTTATCGCACTAAATAACAAGTTAGACCGCAATTGGAGCGGTATCATAACAGTTAATTAACTAGACAGGGCCTTATACAATATTCTTATAATGGCTATAAAAACATATTTGCACGATAAGGGTCAATTTACACTGGGACGAATCGCGCAGATGGTTGACGAAGCCCGACACTCAGAATTAAACTTTTGCGAATTCGTACGGCGAGTAATAGGGCTTCATAACGCGTTAGTGCTCCGTTGCTACAAGTACCATTAAGGGCCTACCCACCTACTTTCTAAGTTCTCTGTGCAGATGTCGAATCTACTCTATATCTGAACCGGAAAGATAAATACAGTCCAACAGTAGCCTCTCGATACGCCCCGAGATATTATTTAAAGCAACGCGCGGTTGTCAACACATTGCGAAGCGATCCCTAACAAGCCATGGTGCAGTAAATAAAGTACCAATCTTTCAGTCAAATAGATTTTCTTTATATCATACAGTTTATATTTTATAGTAATTATGGCAATAACGTGTCGTCGGATGGTGTTGACTCGATTTGAACTAGCTGGTAATAAATGTAACGTGTATTTTCATATCAAATTGTCAAATAGGTACTCTTTTATTTTTAAAAAAAGAACGATTTTTAAAAGTTTCTCATTTGTAAATACTTGCCATATGCCTCTTATAAACGACATTTTAAAATGCGCCATTATAGAAAATATTTTACAACTTGGACGAGATTGATTTTTAAATGTAATTTTTTCAAAGTTTACTAGGTATGTATCAAGATAAACTCAGAGTTACCTGGAATATTTGTCGCTATTCCTTACACTTCAGATTTGCCCACCCTTAGCCAATTATGCAATACACAGGAGTCAAATAAAAGTCCCATAGAAATAACATAATTATATTAATAACATTTGTTATACAAATGTGTAATCTTGTCACTTCTTATCTTCTGTCTGCACCAGATCTAAAGTCAAGTCAAACTGGCCTTCCTCCAAGTCGCATGCAACCTGGTAATTCCATTTCTGTGTGTTGCCCACTGTATGAGCTTTGCTCTGAAATTTCAAAGATAGCGAATTAACCACTCCCTAACAAACTAACTAGTTGGTCCAGCTGCGAACGGGACTGCCGATCGACATATCCTGAGTAACAATCACGGTTCCGGTACTATTTGGTTTTTCTAACTTAGATTTTCTTGTTGAAATTTTTGGTGGTGGCTCGGAGTCTGAATTTGTGCTCAGTGTACAGCAATAGGCACACCCTCTATTCCATGGTAGGAGGTAAACGTAACTGGCGAATCGTGGGAGTGTACGACACTCCTCTGCCCTCCTATTAGTGCAAAAGAAAGCCACTGAGGGATTTTTAGTGTGGTAAAAGTCTCACATAACCTGGTAACGCTGACAGGATACTGGGTACGTTTGGAGGTTCCGCCCCATAAACAAAAAAGTCAGTCCAGTAAATAAACAATTGTTTTCAAGGCTGGCAATACATAGGTAACTGTATTGGTAAATAATCCATACTATGATAATGGTGATTACTTGACATAATCCATATATAGTTTTGCTAATCAATATAAGCCATTTACAGTTTGCCATATATGTTTTTACCACAAAATATTCTTCAAAAACGTTAAATGTAAAATGACAGACCGATAACTTTAAGAATCCCTCAAGTTACAAAGTTAATGACAGAAAGATAACTTTAAGAATCCCTCAAGTTACAAACTTAACGACAGCAC